>VDFB02027709.1:0-24972 GCA_007258455.2 Sequoia sempervirens | reverse complement strand
TGTCATAGATATAATGATATCCATCTTTGGCTCCAAATAAAGTCGGCCACTATATGAAACGTCAATATGAGATTTATATGTCTTTGACAATAAACTCAGCACTTCCATGTAAAGATAAATTAATCGACTTATGATCTCAAGGAGTGGATCCATTAGTGGCCTTTGGCCATCACCACAATTAGCGATTTTCTCTTTGACATCCAACAAAATTCCTTCTTGACAAAATGCTTAAATACACCTTTGACATTACTGATAATAATTCAATGCCTCTTTGACATCAATAACAATATTTCAACAATCTCTTATCCTCTTTTGACATTAATGTCATTTAAATGGATAATCTTGCCAATACGTCAATGCCTTGACATCAATGACAATATTTCCAACAAGAATGTCATGGTCAGGAAGCCCTTTCTGCCAAGGCAAACTCATATGCCCTAGTTCTATCATTCCTTCTTTGGTTATTGCTTTTTGTCCAATCAATTTGGTCATAAGGCAATAGATTGTAGGATGCATGCACGGAATAACTTTAGGCATAAAGTAATGGATTATGGAGAGTATAGAACAAGAACATCAGTCATGGGTTCATGAACAAAATTTTTGACTCTTTTGCTTCTCTTGTCGATTACAACATCATATGTTACAAGTGCAATAATTTTGGGCATAAAGCAAATTTTTTTAGAAGTGGCATTGTAGAACCATTCAAACAAAGTAAGAAGAAGAAAGAACAATCAAGGAAAAAAAGGATAATTCAAAAATATGGAGAAAGAAGGAAGAAGAATAGAAAGATAAATCCACATGAAACGAAGGAGATCAATGGTATATTGATAGTGATTGTTCAAAGCATATGGCAAGTGATAAAAGTAAATTTCTTACTTTCAAACAAGTGAATGGTGGATCAATGAAATTTGGAGATAATGCTTCCACAAAGATGGAAAGGGACAATTATCCTTGATAATGTTAAAACAAAAACCGAGAATGTGCTATATGTTGAGGGGTTGAGACATAATCTTCTAAGTGTAAGTCAAATGTGTGATCAAGGGCACACTCTTACATTTCATGCAAAAGGATTTGAAATTAGCAAAATAGGGAAGCAAGTGGTAGAAGCCAAAAGAGCAACCAACAATCTCTATGTTCTTAGTGAGATAAGAGGGGAAAGATGTTGTATGAGTCAAGAAGATGAAAGTTGGCTATGCCATAGGAGAATTGGGCACATAAACTTTCACAATCTTGTCAAGATCAGTCGTAAGGAAGCTGTGAGAGACATGCCAAAGATTTCCAAGCCTTCAAATGTCACTTGTAAGCAATGTCAACTTGGGAAGCAAACTAGACTGAATTTTAAATTGAAGGAACACTCTACATGGAAACCATTGGAGCTAATACATATGGATCTTTGTGGTCCAACCAAAACAAAAGGTATGCAAGGAGAGGTATTTCATGTTGTTAATTGATGTCTATTCTAGAATGACTAGGGTCACATTTTTAAAAGAAAGATTTGAAGCTTTTGATAAGTTTAAGACATTCAAAGCTTTAGTGGAGAATGAAACAAGCTTAAAGATCAAATATCTTTGATCAGATAGAGGAGGGGAATTCACTTCAAATGTGTTTGAAGGTTTTTGTGAAAAGCATGGGGTAAGAAGAAATTATTTTGTTGCAAGAACTCCACAACAAAATGGGGCTATGGAAAGGAAGAATAGAACAATCCAAGAAATGGCTAGAGCTGTGCTAAATGAGTCCAAGTTACCTACACAATTTAGAGAGATGTAGTTTGTATGTGTAATGTCCCCTTTTTGGGATTACCCTTGATTTTGCCCTAGAGTCACAAGTTCAATTGAAACAAGGGGTGTAATATAGTTAGATTTTAACTTTACCAATAAACATGTCCTTAGCTAAAACCTTGAATTAGGTCTTGCAATGATGTTAGATAACACATAATTCTACTAATGATTTAATAAGAGTTAGGGTATATATAATGCATATATATTATTGATTATTTCAGTCCATTTGAATAGATTATTTAAGAAATCAAGAATCAGTAGTGCTATTCCCACAGTTCACCATGATGGGATTGGAGAGGAAGCATGTTAGGGTGCCCTAACTTCAACATATCTAAGCCCAAGAGTGCAGAGTAACCATACTCGACCCCTTGGCCTCAAGGGGTAGGACTCTTGTCCATCCAGCATGAGGTGAGCTACTTAGAAGGGGAAGATGCACCTGCATCCCCTAATCATTACTCCTCAATAAGACGCCCTAAGTTCACCTTGTCTAAGCCCAAGAGCACGGAGTATCCATACTCGACCTATTGGCCCCAAGTGGCAGGAACTCTTGTTGCTCCTACATGAGGTGGGCTACTTAGAAGGGGAAGATGCACCTACTGACCTTATTGACGTTCCTCCCTAACCCTTTCATGATTGCTTATAGGAGATTCAAATAAATAGATGATTATAGAGATTAACTACTATCATCACAAAGAATTGATAGACTATATCTTGTTATTATCCTGCATACTACAATTGAATAACGTTGCTGTAGTTTACTGATATTTCTAATCTGATTGATATATCAGGGTTGCAGATTGCTTGATCTTCTAGTAGATGTCGATAGAACTCTATTCTCTTATTTGATTTGTTTTCAATACTCAAAATAATTCCTGATGATCCTCCTCTGCCTTGGAAATGTGTCTCTTATATCCCCACGATCGCTGAAAAAACATGTCTGTTTGTTATGTTTTCCCCTTGGGAAGGGACACGCCCCACTTTAGATTTGATCACTGCCCTTCATAACCAACTGATGCTCTTTGGTGTTGATTTGATAAGGCACGTGCCCCTTTTTTAGGAATCGCTGCTGTTTAGAAAAGTATAAGAATAATTAATAATATTTGCTCTCCTAAAATTGCCGACCAGTTTCCTTCCTTTTGGGATGGCAATCTATATATATTTTATTTTATTGCTGTTCCTTTCTTACGGTGGGGGCATGACAATACGACAATCTATGTTTTAAACTGTGGACAAATCAAAGTAAATGATAACATAACACCATATGAGTTATGGAAATGAAGGTTTGCAACAGTAAAGCATTTTAAGGTATTTGGGAGCACATTTTACATAAGGAGAGATGAAGAAGATTTGGGAAAGTTTGATTCTAGGGATGATGAAGGAATTTTCCTTGGCTACTCTTGAAGAAGTAAAGCGTACAAATGATACAATAAGAGGTTGGATAAGGTCATTGAAAGTACAAATGTGAAAGTAGATGAGGGAAGATACTATGAAGAAAAGACACAAGAAGTTGTTTCTCAGAATGAGGAAATGTGCAAAAAAGAGGAAACAAAGAAGAACCCGAGAAGGAGATAGTTGAGCAAAGATATCTAAAGACACCATGAAAAACATCATCTTAAATACCATCCAAATTTGTCCAAAGAAACCATCCAAAAGATTTGATTATTCGTGACAAAGATGGATAAATTTAGACAAGAAGGAGATTGGCTAATACTTCAGATCATGAAAATATGTTTTTGCTTTCCAAAATAGAACCTAATAATTTCAAAGAAGCAAGTGAAGACAAACATTGGATAGGAGCCATGGAGGAGGAATTGAATCAAATAGAAAAGAATGAAACTTGGGAACTTGTCCCAATACCTAAAGACAAAAATGTAATTGGCCCTAAGTGGGTCTTTAAGAATAAGTTGAATGAAGATGGTTAAGTGGTAAGGAACAAGGCAAGGTTGGTATGCAAAGGATACGCACAAGTAGAAGGTATTGACTTTGAAGAAACTTTTGCTCATATTGCTAGATTAGAAGCCATCAAAATGTTTTTAGCATTCATTGTATTCAAAATCTTCAAGGTCTATCAAATGGATGTTAAATTTGCTTTCCTAAATGGCAACCTAGAGGAAGAGGTATATATTGAACAACCATAAGGATTCTTCTTGTCAAAAAATAGGGATTATGTGTGCAAATTGAAGAAAGCACTCAATAGACTAAAACAAGCTCCCAAAGCATTGTGTGCAAGACTTAATAAATACCTACAAGAACAAAGATTCAAGAAGGGAATTGTGGATAGCAACTTTTATATCAAGATTGTGGGTAAGGATCAGTTGATAGTTGTTGTGTATGTGGATGATATTATATTTGAAGGAAGTAGGGACAATATATGTCAAGATCCATATCTGCTGTATAAAGCCTATCTCCAACATCTTTTTTACTGCATGACTCCATGAGCTTCTTCCACTTTTCAATTTTAACCTGTGTTTGTCTCATAAATTCTAATAAACAGTTCATTTCATCTTCCATATTTTTGACACTGAAATTTGACATGCAACTCATGATTTGAAATGACCCAAGTCTGATTTTTCTTAAAACTTTTGATTTCTTCGCTCTGGCATTTCATCAAACACTTGATATGGGATTCACTATTTGAAGATTCTAAATATGTTTGCTTCGGAAGTATTTATCTAAGTAATAGAATCATAAATATGCTCTTTGCAATTCATTTATATACAATAAACATTCATGATACTTGAAAGGCATTATAAAAACACTTGTTCTACATTCCATTTGCAACAAAGAGGCAAAAATATAAAATATGTAGTGGCTGCTCTAAGAATAGATTGCAGAGACAAATTTAAATATTTTTCCTGACCTCATACAATTTGCAATGAACTTATATATTTGCAGTTAATATTCAATTGCTTAAGTTCACTAGCCAAGAGTCTTCCATCCTCAATGGTACCTCTAAACCTGCCTAGAAGCTGGTTTGATATTGTGCTAGCAATAACAATGAAATTTCAGACTTCCCATGCCTTAACACAACTGCAGATAACTCCAAAAGAGACCCATGACTCCCTAATGAAAGATGGCAGCCAAGACACACAACCCCAAATGCTTTAGTGACAACTCCATATTCGAATGACGTCACACACAAATAGTCTCCTCACTATGTATTCATTTTGCATTCATGTTCATGTAGACTTTTGAAAATAAAAGATAAATTGCCTTCTGGCAACCCTCTCCAAACTCTTATCAATTTTGTCTTGCTTGCAAGTCTTCACAAAATTGCAAATCTTCAATCTTACTTGCGATTTGTCTTCCAAAATCATTTGTTGAAAGATTTTGCAAATAAAACCCTTCCAATCAGATCAGAAAATCACAACAATGAAGCACCAACATAGACTCTGGATGAATCTATCAACAATCAACCCAGTAAGATCTTTTGCCATCGTGGATGATATTCTTCGAGAGGGTTTGCGTCCTCAGGAAGTATTGAGATGAATTGACTTCAATCTCCAAACCACAAGGGTTTCACTAGAGAAAATGTAATAATTTGCATAATACCAAATGAGCTCACAAACCCTCTTTTATAACCTTTTTCGGGAACTTTATGAAAAACACAATATAAAATCACTTTATTAATTAAATAAGCTTTATATCCCCCAAAAGCGATTTAATTCATTTTTAAAACATTCTGGCACTTAAAGTTACTTTTTAGTGTCCCAACCTTTAAAACTCTCCATCCCGATTCTAATGAGCTATAACACTAAGGTGCTCATTGAAATATTTAAGCTAAAATAACAACCTTTGTAAAATTAATTAAATATAGCTCACTATTACATCCAAATTGCAGAAACGATCAAAATGCATCAGAATCAAAAATTGATTGCACGAGTTTTATCAATGATGAATGATGATAAACGGACTTGACCGAGTGACTTACTATAAATAGATGCTCTCTCCAAGATTCTTGGAGAACACAACAAAAGTCGAAAATAATATTAGAAAGCATCATTTGAGTTCTTTAAACCATTTGAGCCTATTGGTAACATCAAATCATAGATGGAAAACTTGGCTAGACTCAACGCAGACTTGACAGACTCGCGAGTCCCAGGCCGTGCTGAGTTGGCTTGGCATGGACTCGGGAGTCGAGTCTAGGAGAATCCCACGTTCAGACTTTTGAGTCCATTTGAGGGACTCGCACGAGTCTTGGGCTCAGACTCCCGAGTCCCATGCTTGGACTTGCGTCAGGGACTGTGGGTGAAGAATGAGGTTTTAAAACCTCTTTTTTTGTTTATTTCATTCATTTTACTCCTCCATTTTTTGTGTAATCTTTGAATTATGACAAATTGATAATCAAAGTAGGCTCTTATGTTCTCTAAATGCACTAATTTCTTTTCTTTTCTTTTTTTGTAAAATTAATATTTTTTATTTTATTTTTTTTGTAAAACTATGATTTTTTTTTTTGCCAGAGTCCTAGCCGAGTTTTTTGTTGAGTCGGTTTCCAACTTTGCATCAAATAACTCAGAAGGTCAAGGCCAACTACAATGCTAGAAAACCCTGAAATGGCGACATTACAATCCCTTAGATCCTCTGAGAAGCATTGCCCCTCGACCATACTAGGTTTTGCCACCCTAGATCTATACTCTCATTTGTATTCTCTGTATCTCTATTCTATTAAAATTCCTATAAATTCACCTGTTCTAGAAGGTGTAATTGATGATAACGCATTGTTCTAACATTTCCTGATAAGAAGATGGAGAACTCTATAGTGAACGCTATGGCAAATGGAGTTGGAAACCCTACTGATGTGGTGAATGGAGTTAGAATCCCTTTTGCTGCGGCGAAAGGCGTTGGAAACCCATTGGCGGAGAAAGGCGAAGGAATCCCGTTTGAGGAGATTGTGGCCCGTGTTGGTGAGGACTGAGCTTTTCGTTTGGGCGCTGTCAACGGCCAAGGCGATGGTCACTTTCTACATTCGAATGATGCGAGGGGCTCTGGCAACAGCGTAGGAGGTGATGCCCTCACGAGGCATGGTGGGGAGAGGATAAAGGGAACTGGCTCTGCGGCGAAAGCTAAGGGGTTGAAAAAGGATTTCAAGCTTGGTAGGATGTCATTTGGTGGGTTTATCCCGATGTCTAATGCCATCACAGTGAAGCTGAAGGACGAAACAGTAGAAGAAATAGATGATAACGTTGCTGAGCTTTCTGCTCGTGGGGTGATTTGTTGGTTTAGGGGTTTTTGCCCTAGCCTCCCTCTACTGCATTCCTAGATCACCAATGAATGGGAGCCTCTTATTTCTGGTAAAGTTCATATTTTCTCCATGGCTAAGGGGTTTTTTGTAGCTAAGTTTGATAATGCTCAGGACAAAAATATAATCTTATGTGATAATTTTTTTAGCTAGGAGGACAAATATTTGCTGATGATTAAGCCCTAGCATTCAGATTTTAACCCTGCTTCTGAAACTTTAACAAGATCTCGATTTGGGTTCGATATCCTAATCTTCCCCTCCACCTTTGGAGTGATTCGCTTTTGGAGGATGTTGGTGAAGCCCTTGGTGATTTTTTGTTGGTGGATGATGAATCTTTTGACATTTTTCATTCCACCTTTGCCCGCATTCTTGTTGAAATTGATGTTTCAAAAGGGCTGCTTGCTAAGGTGTCTCTTAAATCTTCTAAGGGTTGTTGGGTCCAATCTTTGGATTATGAAGGGATGTCTTTCCGCTGTAGAAGATGTTTTAAAACAGGACATGTTGTTGCACAATGCGGATTTGAGAAAAAAGCAAAGACGGCTACTTGGTGGAAAGACACTTCTCAACAACATTATACGGTTGAGAAGAAATCTGAACAACATAGGAGTTTTTATGAGGTGGTTGCTTCTGAATCACAAGGTCTTGGGGTATCCCCTCTGGATGCCTCAAATGGTGGGGCTGCTAAGGCTACCCCTAATGAGCAAATGACTAGGTCTCAGGCTGCCATTTTTGGTGATAGCGCTATGGCTTCCATTTTTTTGCAGTTTTTTAGATGTCTTTGTCTGTGTGAAGGAATAATGATGAAATCTCTAAGACTAAGGCTGCAGACGTTCATCTTTAGGAAGACAGTGTGCTGGTCTAGCATAATAAGGCAGCGCAAGTGGAAGAAGGCTGGATTACTGTTAAGGGCAAGAAAACAAAACTCTCTAGGCCTTTTTTTGACATGACTCTCTGCTCCCACAAGAGTAGTTCTAAATGTAAATCTTGAAAGGTCTTGTATGGGAGCTGGTTTTTGGCTAGCTGTAGGCTGTCCTTTCTGCAGCCTTGTTCTTGGTTGTAAAAGGTTTCGGGTCCCTTCAAAACCTGTTTTTACTCGTATCAAAAAATGCCTATAAATTAAAAAATATAAGGTTTTTTTTTATTTTTTTTAATATGTTTTTGATAATCCGAATTTTCCCGATTTTTTCCATTTTTTGAAAAACTCTTTATACATTTTTGGTTTGCCAATTTGTTCCCCTAAAGATCTTTGCTGCTATGGTCTGTTCTCTCTAGAGTAAGTGATACTGTTCCTGTTTGTTTTTAATGCTTTTCATTAGTTTGGCTTTTTTTTGTAAAATTCATAAGCATAGCATTGCAACAAGGACTTTTTATTTGTTTCTTAGAAGACCTTTGACTGAAATTTCCTATATCTCATACGCTTGATTACAGAATATTGTGAAAAAATACTAAAGGTTTAGTGGATTGTCACTGCATTTCCCTATATCTCATACGCTTGATTACAGAATATTGTGAAAAAATACTAAAGGTTTAGTGGATTGTCATTGAAAGCATGAATGCCTGGTAATCTCAAAAAATTGTGAAAGAAAATTATGTTGAATTCTTTTTCTGCATTGTGTTTGGTTAATTAGCTCGTATATTGCCCAGCATTCTGAATATATGTATTCAATTTTCCCTGTTATGTGCTGGCATTGGTTTAGTGGATTGTCACTGCATTTCCCTCATTGAAAGCATGAATGCCTGGTAATCTCAAAAAATTGTGAAAGAAAATTATGTTGAATTTCTTTTTCTGCATTGTGTTTGGTTAATTAGCTCGTATATTGCCCAGCATTCTGAATATATGCATTCAATTTTCCCTGTTATGTGCTGGCATTGGTTTAGCGGATTGTCACTGCACTTCCCTCATTGAAAGCATGAATGCCTGGTAATCTCAAAAAATTGTGAAAGAAAATTATGTTGAATTTCTTTTTCTGCATTGTGTTTGGTTAATTAGCTCGTATATTGCCCGGCATTCTGAATATATGCATTCAATTTTCCCTGTTATGTGCTGGCATTGGTTTCTATTTCAGGATTCTGTATTAGAATTGATTTTAGATATAAATATGCCATGCTATAACTACCAGTATATTTTATTGTTTGCAGAACAGGAAAGGATGCCAATCCTTTATCTGTACAAAAAAAAAGCAAGGATGAAGTTTCTTATCAGGACATTACTATTTGCATGGGATTTTCAACAAAGCTAGTTATATTTCATTTTTAATTTCACTACAATTGTGAATTAAAAGGTTGATTTTTCATGTTTACTTTGTTTCTCATTTTCATTTTTAGTCTTGGTTTAATAAAGTTGAGATTAGGTGAGTATTTGCATATGCATGATGCAAAAAAGAAATTTCTTTCGTCATTTAGGTTAATGCATTGTTTTGGTTAATGATTTGTAGTTTATAGCTCTGCAACACATGGTTTCTCCTGATTTGCATCTGTACATTCTAATTGAAGCTTAAGTGTGAGTTGTGTTGTTTAATTATCTGTTTGTGATTGTGCAGAGTGAGGCTGCAAAGGTGTTCGAGTCTCAGCATAGCTTATATTCCAATGAAACAAATCACATGTTAAGCTACAATCCTCTCATGGTTTTCCAATGATATTGACAAATTATCAATATAAAGTTACCAATTATAATATCTACAAGAACCGATGACATGGTCCAGTCCGTAGCAGCAAAAATCTTTTGGGGAAAAAAACAGCAAACTAGAAGTATAGGATTTTTTGAAAAAACCAGATTAAAAAAAATGGAAAAAAAGACACAATTTGTAACACCCTCTGATTTTTCTTTTCTTTTGATTTGTCTGCTTAGTGTAATATGAAGTGCGGGTTTATTTGCATTCAAGTGTTTTGCAACATAACATTCATTCAAAGCATCGCAAAGAAGGAAATCAACCGTGAAATATCATTTTCTTCACATTGAATCATTACAACATATATTGGCGATAATGACCAATGAAATCAGCCTTTTTAAAATAAATTGCAGACCTTGTAACAGTAGTTTCAGACCTGATAACAGTCATACATCAGCAGCAAAGTGCATACAACTCCTTAAAGCAATCACGAAATGCATCAACTATCAATTACTAGCATTCTCCTCTACATTGACCAATGACTTCATGAGAAATGACACCCTTATTTTGTTGTTGTGGACCCTCGAAGCTGCTGTTTTGAAAGAAGCCTGCAATTGCCAAACCCTGAAATGGTACGGCTCTCTTGGAGGGGTGATCAGCTCCTTAAAATTTTTAACTTCACCAAAAAATTCAAACAATCACTCTAAATGTGGCGCCCAAGAATGAGGATTCCATTGGAACAATGCTCATAACAATATTTAATTCGCCAATGGAGCTACGAGTGGATCAACACTTCTAGCCACAGTGAAAATGTAATTTCCAGAAATCTGGAAATGTATATCATACCTCTCAACGTCTTTAACACCTCCAAACACACACCAAAATGAAGCAAATCATCAAGCATACCCAAACCATCGATCTCACATCAAGACACTGAGAAAATCTTTCATTCTACAACCTCCAAAATGGTGAAAATCAGAAACTATGTGAATACCAATGTGACCCTTGAAGTAGAATCACTCGTTTCGGCCAGGGTGGATCTTTCACGACCAAAACCAGCAACTAACGGTGAGGGTTTTCATCCTCAACTCACAGAAATGGAAATCTAGAAGCATTCCCACAACATCTTGCTATGTTGCCAAAGTAGAGATAATGAATTGAGAGCCCAAGAGGTGATTATATAGAAGAGGGGAGGAATTTAGGGCAACACAATTTGAATCCACTTTTCCCTCCAAGAAATCCCACACCCTTTTCATGAGCTTTTTACTTTATTTTTTAATTCCTTATGCCTTCCCAAGATTGGTGTCCACTTTTTCAAAACAACTTATTGCACCTTCTGTTAATTTTAGATCAGATATTGCATATAAAACAAAAAAAATAACTCAGAACATGAGACACATAATTTATCCTGGGAACCCTTCTACTCAAGGGAGAAAAACCCAACAAAAATTTAATCTTATAGATCAGGTACAATAGTGTAGAAATAGCACTCCAGAATTAGGCCTAGAGAGGCAGATTATAACATAATAAATCAGCACTGTCGGTAGTGTGAAATCCTTAGCAACAAAGAATAATCAAATCTCCTTGAATGTCAAACTTGCTTTTGCGGATCAGAAAATCAAATCGATGAATTGAATGAATTGAATGAATAATGAGAGTCTCTCTCCTATATATACCAATCTAGGTGTCAATCTCCTCTTGAGCCGACCTAGAAGATTCAATATTTGTTTATGATAAATAGGCCGACTAGCCTAATGCAATTATTCTTTTGGGAAATACCTCCCGCAACTACTTAAACACTAACACTCCCTCTTAGCAAGGGAGGTATTCACAGATATTTGATCATGGATTCTCTCAACATGATGTACACAATGGCTACACCCAATTGTCGGAAACACAGCTCAGTCTCAGAGATGTGATATGTGTTAAATTTAATGATTAGATTAAGATGCACATAAATTAATTCAAAAATCAACACAAGACACAATAGATACCTTGGGAAAACCCTCCTCTTGAGGGAGAAAAACCCAACACAAATATATCTCTTATATATTAATGATAGCACAAAATAATCTCCTTTACAATAGCCGATATGAAGGCCAGAAGATGCACAACAATTTGAAGAATACTCAGTAATACAATGAAGCAATCTGCAATCTAATAACTCAACCTTCTGCTCTTGAATTGAACTCGCATATGAAGAACTCAAACTGGATATGAATGAAATGAATGATTAACAATGAAATGCCATCAGTTATATATACAAGTGAGGGAGAAAGATGTGACTCTTCAAAGAGCAACAAGTCGGCCTTAACCAAAAATCATGCCTCTTACACAAGATGTCGGCCCTCTAGAAGATCACGCCACTTCATGTTTTGAATCTTCTATTAATATTAAATAAAATATTGTTTACAAAGGACGTGACACTTAATCTCATCCAATCACTATCTTATAAATTAAATAGCCCCAGGCTATTATTTAATTTATGTAGTAAAGGAGATCGCTAGAAGAATGCGACTAAAGTTGCTATAAACATCAACAATCTGTACAAGGGTTTTCACCTCATATTTCTCCGTCTTAGAGAAATATACGCTACAAGGGCTTTCACCTCCTATTTCTTTGTCTTAGAGAAATATACACTACAAGGGCATTCACCTCATATTTCCCCGTCTAAGAGAAATATACATTACGATAGATCAGACCATCGTTCTAACCATTCCCCTGACATAAGTAGAATATCTTAATAATGTTGTGACTCCCTCTAAAGCTGGATTGCATTCCTCAACACCATTTTGGACCTTGCCATACTTACCCTGTTTTGAATAGATTCTTCAGATCTTCTCTCTCCACCATTGCGAGAAGCTTGTCTCTGCTTCCTTCACAAAGCTTCGAAAGACTAGAAGCCATCATAGAGGGAAGGGCTATGAAATGTAAGTGAGCAAGTCTCCTATGCTAGAGATCACTCAAACTGATAGAGCAGTGTAATAATGCCTGAATTGGTCAAATTGATAATCTATATAGACTCTCCTGGCGAATACCAATCACACGAGCTGAAATTATGCTAGAGTTCTTGGGCCAAGCAAGAACTTTTCCTTCAGAAAAGGCAACCTTGTACCCTTTGTCCTCCAAGGCTGAAATGGAGACAAGGTTTCTTTTGATCCCTAGTACGAACAAGACATCGCTCAAATGAAGAGGGATACCTGAGTCTAGCTTGAAGGAAGTGGCCCCTGCTCCCTTTACGACATAACTAGCATCATCTCCAATTATCACCTGTAAATTAGATTCTTTCTCTACTAAGTTTGTAAGATGCTCTTTCTAGCCTGTAATGTGACGTGAAGCACCACTATCTATTAACCAAGTATCATTGTTAGTTGGTACATTACTAGAAAGAGTAGAGATGAATATAAATCCCTCTTAATCGACTTTTGAATGTCTTGATTCCTTTTGAGGTGACTCTTCATCAATGTCTGCAGTAGAAACATGCCACTTCAACTTTAATTTGCAATCTCGGGCATAGTGTCCATACATGTCGCACCTATAGCACTGAATATGAGATTTTCTTTTTGGATTTTGCAACAAAATTTGAGTTTCTGTCTCTATTCCTTTTGAAGGTGCCTCTTTTTCCTTCTCTTCCTTTGCCTCTTTCTCTAGTAGCGAGTGCAGTAAGAACTTGATTTTCTTCATAATGGGAGTTTCACCCATTTCCTCATACTGCTAATTTGGTTTCTTCTTGAATATAGTCAACTCGAAGGCGATCAAACCTGGGCAACTTGGATCTCCCATTGATGCTCTGAATAAAAGGTTCCCAAGATTGGGGAAGACCATTTAGTGCCAACATAACAAGATCTTTGTCTGCAACTATATCCCCAATAGTGCTCAACTGATCTCTCAAATCAGAGATCTTCATAAATAATGAAATGACTGAATCTTCTTTAGCCATTTTTAAATGATGGAGTTGTTATCTTAGAGCAAGGGCTCTACTGGTATTGTTGATCTCATACAGTCCTTTTAGAGTATCAAACATTTCTTTAGTTGTCTTCATTGGAGATGATCAGTACTAGGTGATCCATCACAGAGTCTATCATGATCTTTCTAGCCTTCGTGCCATTTTTCTTCCATTGGATTTTCCCTGTGTCTTCAGACGGCTCAGGCATGCCATTTTCTATGAATTCTAGAAAATCATTCTCTTCTAAGGCAATGAGTACCTTAGGTTTCCAAGAGTTGAAGTTTGAAGCTCCATCAAGCCTATCTTCTACCTTGACACTAGTCACCATCTTTTTTTTTGAGTGACTACCTTAAACAAGGAATTGTTTTCCAAACATTGCTTTGCCAAATCTTAACTTCTTCCTGAACCTAAGCTCTGATACCATGTTAATTTTAGATCAAATATGCATAGAAAACAAAAAAAGTAACTTAGAACATGAGACACATAATTTATCCTAGGAAACCCTTCTACTCAAGGGAGAAAAACCTTGTAGAAATTTAATCTTATAGATTAGGTACAATAGTGCAAAAAAAACACTCCAGAATCAAGCCTAGAGAGGCAAATTATAACACAATAAATCAGTATTCTCAATAGTGCGAAATCTTTAGCAACAAAGAATAATCAAATCTCCTTTTTGAATGTCGAACTTGCTTCTGTAGATCAGAAAATTGAATTGATGAATTGAATGAATAATGAGTAGAATCTCTCTCCTATATAGACCAATCTAGGTGTCAAACTCCTCTTGAGCTGACCTTGAAGATTCAATATTTGTTTATGATAATTAGGCCGACTAGCCTTATGCAATTATTCTTTTGGGAAATACCTCCCGCAGCTACTTAAAACACTAACAATTCCTAGGAATGAGACAAGGGGTCCTTTTTATGAATACATGACCCTCACCTAAGTTATAAAGCGACTTTATAACATAAGTGACAAAATAATAAATATTAATATGATTACACCTTTAGTACTCATCAACAACCAAATAGGAAACATTACACTACTAGAGAAACAGAGGTCAGGACCAGCTGCCAAAAATACACTTACTAAAAATAGCAATTCCTAAAAATAGTAAGTTTTCCCAAACACCAAACTGTCACAATTTGAGATGCATTGAAACTTACTATAAATAGTAAGTGCTAAAGATGGCCACTTATAAATAGTAACCCTTGCCAGAAGGCATCAAAAACCACCACAAAGCCCAACAGAGGCTCTGAGTCCCCTAACCAACTCCATTTAGCCTATGGGAACCCTGGAATAGGCTAATGGAACTCCCAACTCATTAGGTGCAAGAATGTAAAGACCCTTACCTTGATTGAACCGATAATTTTATTATTTCCTCTATGTCTAACAATGCCAACATTTTGTCAAACAATTGATATATCTGATGTTTTGAGTTGTTTTTTTCCAGAATCTGGAGGAAGTTATAAGTGGTATCATAGAGCATTCAAATTATATGATTTACAACAGATTTAATCTTTAATAATGTCAACTTTGAATGAGCCAAAGAATGTTACATTCAAATATGCAAACTGTTGTACTTCTTTGAATATAATGACAATAGTAATTCTCATAAAGTTTAATACAATATGCCAGGATACATGCAATAATCTTCTGCAGATGCTTAAGCACAGATTTAAAAACCTTGAGGAATACTTTTGAGTAGTAATAATTATTTGAAGTACCTAGAATGACTTGCCACGACTTCCTTGCAATCCCCACGACTCAGTTGGGAAGTATAGCGACCACTTTATTCACTGAGCGTTGAATCCCTTGACCTCCACATCAGATTTAAGACTTCCTCTTAATATTCCTTGACTGAGTTTGTCTAGTAATAAGTGTTGCGGTATATATTAGAGGCCACAATTTGCCTAGGGCTAGTAGCTTCAGAAAGAAGTTTGTTTTGTGGCTAGATAATTCCAAAATCCCTTTGATTGATTTTAACTTCATAATCAACAACTCACAAATAAAGATTCCATTGAATCCTTTGACAAATAAGTGTGATGACAACATGGTCATCCCAAAGAGGTCTAATAATATCAACTATTGCCTCATAATATGTAACCCTCGATCTTCAACAAATAAGATAAGATAAAAGTGGTGGTTGGGTTGATATGTTGACAGCCATTCTTCTATCATTTGCGGTGGCTAATTTTGGCGGTCTTCGACCAATATTAGCTAACCTTAATCAAATGAAGGCTTAAAAATATGTTTGAACAAGTTTGAACCAGTGGTAATGTTAGCGGCCAAATAGGTATCGTTGACAGAATATTATAAGCGGCTTCCTTCCAAATCAGAACCACAGAGCAATAATGATAAGCCACAACTAGTCATTACAAGGTGTCAAATAGTTAATTGAAACCGCTATACGCCATCTTGAATAGCATGCAAAATAATAATAAATATATTGAATTTGCAAGTCATAGGCCAACTGAAGATTTACGATTGGCAGAGATTGAATACCACATTCCTTATGCCACTTGAATTGATCACAACAAACAATATATATGACGAACAAATGAACATATAAAACTGATTAGAATGGACTCAGAAATAAATCTTCATATTGAAAATACCTTTGTCCATCAAGAATAATTCAGTGCATACAACAGTAATAGTTTGTCCAACATTCATGACTAAGATCGAACCATACAATCGAACTGATAAACAAAACAAACTTTTGCAACACCAAATGTAAACTACAATGAAGTCCAACTAAAGAATTTGATTGATTCTTCCAAGACCATCTAGGGTAGATGGTTTCACCGCCAAAAATGGTTTTCTCAACCATCCATCCTAAGAACCAATTTGAGAAACTCTCAAATTAATGCCAAAGAGAAAATAAAAATTATTCACTTTCCCCACAACCAAGGCTCCTTATAATATTATTTGACGGTTGTGCAATTATAAATTATTTAATTATTACCTTTTAATTAAATTTAGGTAATAATAATAAAATATTATTATTTAATTCTTTTTTTTGATATTTTCAACTTTTGAGAATTAAATAATTATTGTTCTCTTAATACTATCAAAATTGGGACTACAAGTCCTGCCACCCAAGATTGCTTTCCCTCAAGCAATCTTGCTCCAGGATCCCATATAATCGAGGCGATCTATACAAACCTTTATTGTAAACACAAAATTGCAACCTGCTTGCAAATTTAATTGCTTGATGTTTCTTGCCAATAAATTGAATGATCCTCTATATAAATTCTCCAAACTCACCATCAAGGGCCTTATCCATCTTCTGTTGTGCCACTTTGAATCTCAAAAACAATGTTTATGACCCCTTTGTTGTTCCTTCATTCTGAGGATCCTTGTCCCATGCCTTCCACACTATCTGCCTCTTGTCAATAGTGAACGCCAACTCCCTTGTTTGGAAATCCTGTTTGAATTTACCAATTAAGTGCAACGTTAGAATCCCCAATATAATATTTGTCTCACCAATCTCCATCACATAAAAATGATTGGTGTGTACTCATCCAATTGGACGTTCAATTGTTGAACCATCTTATTGCAACTTGTTTTGAATCCGTTGGCCATCATGACCTTGAATTTTGGAAAGTCCTTATATTGTATTCCTTGTTTCACCACAAGTCTCATTAATGATGTTATGAGTTGCCACATTGTCCACCAAACAAGTTACCTTTTGTCACAAGAGTACTCCTTTCACTCGGAAAGGATGATACGTAGAACCTCCTGTTACCATGCAACAGTACCTTTTGCCTCCTCATGCTCACTTCTCAAGCTAGTATCTACTACCTTGCCATCTGTGTTAGAAGTGACTTCAATATAGTATGCTTTGCCTTTCCCAATGCACCTATGATCGGGTTCCCATGGTTCATGACAAGTAAAGCACAACTTCTTTCGTAACTCTCTCCTCGAGTCAAGTCCAACTTGAGAGGTGTAGACTTAGGCATATTGGAAATTTTCATATCTGCTTTGTCTTCTTGCTTTTCATCCTTATATGGAATTCCTCTTGATTTACTTTTGGTTTTCGTAGTGGAAAGCTCCATATCTCTCGCCCTTTTCATTGCATCTTGCAATGTGAGTGGGTTAAGCGCCTTAATCTGACGTCTTAATGGGTTAGACAATCCGTCCATGAGAAGCACGATCAATCGCCTCTTTGAAATATCTATAACAAAAACAACGAGTCTATGGAAATCAACAATGTAGTTATCAACTCTAACCCCACTGCTTCAGTTGTGCCAACTCTTTGAAATGAAGTTTGGGATCCTTATCAAAACTTTCGATAAGCCCTTCTGTGAAATCGACGTATGATGTAATCTGGTCATGGCCCATAGTGATCATACCATGATGCCACCACTCATGAGAAACTCTATCTAGATGTAAGGCATCACATTTGATGGCTTCATCTTCAGGCATTGGATTAATCTCAAAATATGTATCAACTTTCTTAACCCAAGCATGTGTTGATGTCTTAAAATCGTCCCCATCCTAGTCCATACTGGTGATGAGGTTAGCCTATCATTCGATCCTCGTAGGCTGACAGGAGTGTTCAGAGGATCATTTTTGGCAGTTGCTCAGTGTTTGATAGCTCCAGTTGCAGTGTGTCAGGTTGGGCCTTCGCAGAATCTTCCAGAGAGCTTTTTCAGAGAACTTTCTATTTTTAGAAAGTTAGGTCAGGCGGAAGCTGCTATTTCGGGCAGGGCACCTGGTGCAATTATTCAGCTCAGATTCGACTCAGTTCAGCAGTTGATTGATTTGACGAAGAAATAAGGAGTATTTAATGAGTTATTAAATATTTAATAATTTGACTTTATAATAAAGTCACTTTATTGAAATATTTAAATATTTAATTATTTGGCTTAAAATTATAAAGTAATGATTATTTCAAAGGAGATTTAGGTCGAACTTTTCAAAGAAGATATATGTTTCTTCTCAAGGCAAAATCGAACTATCCTGTTATTATTCAATTTTGTCTTCTTGCATCTGAGCTTTGGAGTTTGCAAACCCTAGGGTTTCTGGCAGACGATCGTTTCTGGAGAACGAAAACTCTTCAGAGATCAGGCAGACTGAGGCTGTGAAATACCAGCTGAAGCTTGCACTTGGTGATTTCACACAGAGATCACAGATTGTGCTTATTCATCCATTTTGGCAGAGGTTTTCAGAGGAAATCATCAGCAGACATAGGCGACTTGAGCAGAGATTAGTTTTCAGTGTTCTGGCACAAATCCCAAGGAGGCCGTACTTTTCCTTATTGCTGCAGCAGGCCGTACTTCTGTACTTTTCAGGCCGTACTCTCACATCTTCTGAGGAAACGCCATTATTCATCTGTTTCTGGTGATTCTACATTGAGGCGCTTGGTTTACTGGACACTTTGCATTGGGATTCGAGCTGGAAGATCCTTCATCAATTTCTGGCCGTACCATTATCAGCTACAGCAGCCGCCATTATTAAGATACCAGGTTTTTAAATAAAGTCTTCAGTATTGCTTTACATGTTCAGATTTCTATATTGTATGTTCTGAAAAAGATGAAATAAAGGAACGCCTATCCATTCTGAACAAATTCTATGCATTTTAAGCTTGTATGAATTTTTTATGAATTTTTTATCAATTTCTAGAGAAATCACAATTTTCATTTTGCCTGTGAAAAACTTCAAAAACACAAAAAATCGAAAACTTGCAAAAACCTTCAAAAAGACAATTAGGGTTTGAATCAGAGAACCACCAGGGTTCTGACAGTGGTATCAGAGCACAGATCTCCTGCCATCCTGTGCTTTTTCAGTGCTTTTTCAGTGCTTTTCAGTATTTAGAGTGCTTTTTGCTTGCCTTTTCATGAGCCGAGATCCTATTCAGTATATGAGAGGCATAGGAACAGGCAAAGACGAGGATTGGACAGGTCCACCTATTCCTGAGGGTCAGACAGTGTCAGAGGTACTTGGGATTCACAGATCCAGTTCTAACAGTAGTGAAAACAGTGTTGCAACCCTAATGGCAGATCGTGAGATTCCTACAGAGGCACGTAGAGATCCAGGGAAGGCACATGCAGAGGGTGATATCACCGATGAGGAGTTTAGAATTGCATATCACATGATGGATATGATGTCTCACCGATGGGTACCATTAGATGAAGGCGTTGCACGTTTCCACACAAACCACCACATCTGGGGATTGATGACGAAGCTGGACCCGCGACCAAAGGGATCACGACAGATCCGGTGACTCAGACAAACACACCGATCCACCAGAGCCGAGGGCGTCAAAATTCTACTTTCACCTGCGGATAAGAGACTCCACCTCGCACTCCGTGAGCGCAGCATCGTGCATGCAACATCGATTCCCTGCCCACGTAACGGTACGTCGCGGCGTAATTTCCGGACGAGATTTCATGGCAAGTACATGTCACTAGCGCCTGAGATCCGGCAGGCACTTACATTTCATGAGTTTATAGATGTCTATAAACCCAGAGGAGGAGGTAGATTTGACCGTAGACCCCCACAGCATCAGCAGCAGCAGCCACAGGTGAATAGAGATTTGCAGTATGCGGTGAGCAAGATTACGCTGCCATATTTTGACGGGTCAGAGAAGACATCAGCTAGGTCTTGGGTCCAGAAATTGGACAATTACTTGTCACTTAGGCCTATGCAGGAGGATGAGGCAATTAAATTTGCCACTTTACACCTTGACGGAGTAGCACACGATTGGTGGCACCATGGCATGTACACGCTAGGCCATCATGCGGTCAACACCTATCAGGAGTTCACCAGTAGACTAATAGAGAGATTCGATAAGAAGGATCCAGAACTGTATTTCAGAGAGTTGGCTCAGCTCAGACAAACAGGCAGTTTGGATGCCTACATTGGCGAGTTTCAGAGAGTTGCAGTTATGGTGACTGGCATTTCTGAGCGGAGACTCATTATACTATTTGTTGAGGGTTTGACAGAACCCATGAGAGGTTGGGTTAAGGCTTTTGACCCTCCCACACTTCAGGAGGCCATGCGGAAGGCACGAAACATGGAACTTGCAGCACCTCGCAGCAAGTTCAATTCAGGGTCAACTCCATACACGAGACCCAACAGGCCTTTTGATAGAAACAATGACAGAAATAGACCCTTTGACAGGAGGAAGGATCAACAGGATCCGAAGAGACAGAATGCACCACCGTTTGACAGGGAAACGTTGAATGATTTACGTAAGAAAAAGTTATGTTTTTGGTGCAAGGCACCCTATGATGAAAAACACATATGCCCACTTCGTCCGAAAGTCAAAAATAACCAAATGGAGTGGTTTTATGAGGGCGAAGAGCAATCTGATCTGTCAGACCAGCAAGCTGATTCCGAGCCTTCAGATGATGAGAAGTCCGAAAATGAGGGTGAGCATGAAGGTGGAAGGAAGCTACAGGAAGTCCATCTGACTAGCCTTCAGAGAGATGGTTCATTTCGACTCCGTGGGCTCTTAGCAGGTCAGAAGGTGATTACTTTGTTGGATACGGGTGCTACACATAATTTTATTGATGCACGTTTAGTGGAGAGACGCGGTATCCAGACAGAGGCTTTCGAGGGTATCCGAGTCAAGGTAGCTGACGGATATACTCTCAGGTGCGACAGAAAGATTACTGATCTTCCGATGAGACTGAACAACTATGAATTCAAGACTGAATTCTATGTTGTTAATATGGGTGATACAGATGTGGTATTAGGGATGGCATGGTTACATGATTTGGGTGAGTTCACGCTCAACCTTCGGGATATGGAGATGAAATTCAAGGTTGACGGAAGACCACATGTCATCAAGGCAATACGGGACAGTAATCTTAGGATGGTTTCATTCAGACGGATGGAGAGGCTCATTCGTCATGATATGGTTGACTGGGCGGCTGAGTGCATGTTGATGCCAGCCCAGCAGGAGCCGCAGAAGGGTGAGTACCACCTTGACATACAGATTTTGAGGACTAAACACTCCCAAGTGTTTAGTGACATTCCACCTGGTAGACCTCCAGACAGAGGTACGTAGCACATTATTGAGTTGGAGGAGGGCGCTAAGCCCGTTATGATCACTCCCTACCGACATCCGAAACGACTCAAAGATGAGATAGAGAAGACCATTAATGAGTTGTTAGCTATGGGCCATATCAGACCTAGAAAGTCTCCTTTTGCTTCATCGGTTGTATTGGTGAAGAAGAAGGACTGACCACTGATGCATCGATTACGTGCAACAACAAAAGAAATAATCAAGAACAAAAATTTACACCTGCCAGCATTGATGAGCTGATAGATGAGTTGCATTGCGCGCTTCTTTACGTAAGATTGATTTGAGATCGGTACCATCGTGATACGTATGAGGGAGCGTGATATTGAGAAAACCGCTCCTGTCATTGCGGTCACTTCGGAAGTTCTTGGTTATGTTCCTTCGGTTAACCAATGCACCTGCCACCTTTCAGGCAACTATGAACAGGGTTTTCAGTGCTCAGTTGAGGAGATTTGTGTTAGTCTTCTTCGACGACATTTGGTTTATAGCAGGTCATGGGAGGAGCATCTGGCTCATTTGGACACAGTCTTGGGTATCTTAGCAGATGAGTCTTTCTATGCTAAGGAATCCAAGTGCGAGCTTGGCATGGAGGAGTTGTTATATCTGGGGCACATCATCAGTGCCAAGGGAGGGAGTATGGACCCTGAAAAGGTCCGAGCTATTGTTGATCCGGGCCGGGTACCCGGAGAACCTTAATGCCAGTCCCGCAGGCTCTTTACTGGGTTGTGCATTCTGGCTGTGAGATTTGTTATGGTTCTCACGTCACGCCGCACCCCTTACTAACTTGACAAAGAAAGGGGCTTTCCTTTGGTCACCACAGGCGTAGGAGTGCTTTGATAGGTTCAAGGTGATCACGACTTCATGTCCGGTGCTAGCATTGCCTGACTTTTCGAAGTCGTTTGATTTATTCTGTGATGCTTCAGGAGAGGGCATTGGTGCCGTTTTGATGCAGGAGCGTCATCCGATTGCATTTGAGAGCAGGAAACTCACGGGTCCTGAGAGATTTTATAGCATTTACGACAAGGAGATGTTAGCCATTATGCATGCATTGGCTAAGTTTAGGCAGTACTTGGTAGGCAGCAAATTCAGTGTTCGTACAGATCATAACAGCCTAAAACATTTCCTTGGACAGCGAGACTTGAACGAGAGGCAGCAGAAATGGGTCAGTAAACTGCAGTCATATGACTTCGACATTACTTTCATTAAGGGGAAGCAGAATATAGTAGCTGACGCCTTGTCTCGTAGACCCCAGTTGAATGCCTTAGCACAGATTACAGAGGATTGGAGGCATCGGATCATTGCAGAGTATGCTAAGAACCCATGGGCTTCTAGCATCATTGACAGGACGGAGCAGGACGACAGGTATACAGTTGTAGATGACTTGATCATTTACAAGGGACGGATTCTTTTGGTTCCTGGCTCTGAGGTACGGACTACAGTTTTGAGAGCCTTTCACGACCTTCCTATGGCAGGCCATCCTGGATACTACAAGACTTACAAAATGGTTCGGGAACGGTTTACTTGGAAAGGGCTGAAAACTGATGTTTTGCAGTATGTCCGTGAGTGTTCTGTGTGCCAACAGAACAAGCAGGAGCACACTTATCCTGCTGGATTACTCCAGCCTCTTCCGATACCTGACAGGAAGTGGGAGTGTTTATCTATGGACTTTATCACGGGTTTGCCGAAAGCCCAGGGTAAAGATTGCATCTATGTAGTGGTCGATCGGTTGACTAAATACGCCCATTTTTTCCTCGACATTTACTACTTTCACAAAGACGTTGCATCAGCAGTTGTTCTTCTAGAGGTTTTCCGGGTTGCATGATTGCTCTAATTTATTGGGGCTTCCACGATAAAGACACCGTTCATGAGCAACTTTTTGGCAGAGTTGTTCAGATGCAGGGGACCGAGCTGACACCGAGTACCAGCTACCATCCGCAGACCGATGGACAGACAGAGATTGTCAATAAGTGGGTGGAAGGCTATTTGCGCAATTATATAGCTGGTCAGCAGAGAGCTTGGGTGAGGTGGATTTATTTGTGCGAGTATTGTTATAACTCGACTCACCATATGACGATACAGATGACCCCTTCATGGCTTTGTACGGGTATGAGGCGCCCAATCTTCTGGATTTGATTTTGAGCGATAGCAGAGTGCCGAGTGCAGGGGATATGATGCAAAGTCAGCAGGACATCTTGAGGTCTCTCCGAGACAATATCCAGCAGGCACAGAATCAGCATAAGCAGTATGCTGATCAGAAGAGGGTTGAGCGTAGTTTTGAGGTGGGTGATATGGTGTACCTCATGTTGCAGCCGTATCGTTAGTCTACTCTGCGGAAGAGTGGGGCAGAGAAACTAAAACCTCGCTACTATGGTCCATTTCGTGTTGTCAGACGAGTGGGCGAGGTTGCTTATGAGTTGGACTTGCCAGCTAATAGCAAGGTCCATAATGTATTTCACGTTTCTCGCCTTAAAAAGGCATTGGGTCAGCATGTTATACCCTCTCCAGTTTTGCCACCCCTTGACGATGAAGGGAAACTGATACTAGTACCTGAGGCCATCCTTGATATGAGAGAGAGACACCTTCGGAGGCGTGTGATCAGGGAATATCTGGTCAAGTGGAGAGATTTGCCAGTTGAGGATGTTACATGGGAGTCAGAGGCGATTTTACAGCATCCAGAGTTGAGATTGCTTGAGGACAAGCAATTTCAGGGAGGGCGGACTGTCATGTCCCCATCCTAGTCCGCATCAAAATGGGTGACGAGGTTAGTTTATCATTCGATCCGTGAGGTTGACGTGATGTTCGAGGGATCATTTTGGCAGCTGCTCGCTAGTTTGATAGCTCCGCCAGGCAGGTCGCTGGCCTCTAATCTTCCGCAGAGTTGCAGAACTTCTATTTTAGAAAGTTAGTCGCTAAGTCGCTATTTCGGCGCGTGGCACCCGTACTATTCACCGATTCGACCCAGTTCAGCAGTTGATTGATTTGACGGAGAAATAAGGAGTATTTAATGAGTTATTAAATATTTAATAATTTGACTTTATAATAAAGTCACTTTATTGAAATATTTAAATATTTAATTATTTGGCTTAAAATTATAAAGTATTCATTATACTTTATAATAAATTATTAAAATATGACTTAATGAGTATTTAACACTCATTAAAAGTGGATGCCAATAATTAATCATTTCTCCTAAGTCAAAAGGTGAAAATTAAATCATTTATTTAAATGATTATTTCAAAGGAGATTTAGGTCGAACTTTTCAAAGAAGATATATGTTTCTTCTCAAGGCAAAATTGAACTATCCTGTTATTATTCAATTTTGTCTTCTTGCATCTGAGCTTTGGAGTTTGCAAACCCTAGGGTTT
>VDFB02027708.1:12140-77541 GCA_007258455.2 Sequoia sempervirens | reverse complement strand
GGCTATGATAAAGATAAAAGGCTGTTGAAACGGAGCCAGCTAACTCCTAGACAAAACACAACTGAGATTCTTCCTTTCGACGACATGGTTAAGTCTGTGAACGATCGTTTCTTCCTTACCAGGTGATAAGGTGGAACTAAACATTTCAAGAGAGGTAAGTTGGGTACTCGTACAGATTTCAATGCCTCTCATACAACATCATGAAAGGATCTCAGAGGCGATTCCTGATGCCTCTACGAGGATCACTGATCATTGCAGAAAGGAAATGTGGTCCCCTAATTCTGAGAAGATATGAATAATTAGTCATTACTCGGATAAGTATTGCAAGAGGGTAGGCTTTGTGCCCATCAATCGATACTCTTCTAATCTGGTGTATCAATCAGATTCAAATCTTGTAACAAAAAAGTCGAGCTTTCCAACGCTTAAAGCTGCTCATGGTTAAATTCAAGGAAGAAGGTGAATGAAATCTGTTGCACAATTAAGGAACATACATCAGACATTATTCGGTGGAGATTTCTTTGTAAAAGCCATGATAAAGCTGAAGAAACAACATGAAAGTTACAAGAGCGAAGCGTAAGCTGATTGATCTATGAGTTAGTTATAAGAGAACCATGCAAGGGCCGCGGTCCTTGGTTAAAAGAATGGCATAAAACAAAAGAAACAGTGAAGAGTTAATATGGGACAAAGTCACGACACTATTTAATCTTGCTAGGTTGTTTGAACAACTGCTGAAAAAAGCAAATCCTTTATGTGGGCTAATATTTTTCAAGTTTCTTGATTATGTGGATGCATATCTACGTCTTGCAGCCATGGCTCAGGCTCGGAATGAGATCCTACTAAGCGTAGAATTGATTGGGGATACACTTAAGGTGGATGAAAACTCGTCAAATGCTTTATGGAACTGTAAACAGATGAATGCTTAAAGCAAAAGAAATAATTAAAGTTGGGAAAAGTGAATCAGATGACAAGAATTCTTATGATGGCATTTTACTTGAAAATAGTTTGCAACTTTTCGCAATGAGGGGAGAGATCCCACATTACCAAGTCTTTGAATGTAACCAGACTGTATTACATAAGAGCTGGTATCAGCATGTCCTTCCTACCCATATTGCTTGTTTCATTTTGGGATCATTGTTGAGACAACAATCTTATCAAAGTCCACTCTCAGCTATTTTTCCTAGGCAATCAAAGTTCATAACAAGTAAATTTCACTCCAGTTCAATGTAAGGCATTCTGAGTAATGAAACTAATAGTAACGATGAATATACAACAATCATCAAACTAAAATATAAAACTTTGCATCTTATGACTTCCCAGACGCTTGAAATATGCTTTGGAAAACACTTCAAACCTTTCAGCAATTGCAGAACTGTGTTACCTTTTGGGGAATAGTATAACCATTTCATTTGAATAAATGCTCCATTATTTAAAAAGTGATTATAGAACATCCAAACCAGCTACAACCAAGAACATTGTTTTTAATTATCTATTTACAAATTGAAGCCTTAAACAGTTTCAAAGTTAGAAACAATGTACAAAAGGCAATTTGAGTTATTATGTAACCATATTGATAAAAACAAGTTACAAATCCAAAGCCTGAAAGTATAAAAATAATGTAGAAAAGACTATTTGAGTTAATATTTCATTATTTTGAAAATATTATCAAAAGGTTCATAGTTGCTTCTATTACTGTTATTACCAGATCCCATATATGTAATTAAACATCATTTAAAGCATCTTTTTAATCATGGAAAAGTCAATTCTCAAATTAGGTGTTGGAACAATATCCAAATTAGTTTTTTAAAAATAGTAAAACATTAAAGATGAGTAAAAAATTATTGAATGATGACCTCTTAGTGTAGCTATGGTAAAACAATATTTCAACACTCATTAGGCGTTACAAAAGAAAAATCGCTCATATCAAATACCAGTAAACATTAACCCAGCAATAGACATATAGTAAACATTAGGCAGTGGGTTTGCTCACCATTAGTCTCGAGTTCGACTCTGCTCTCAGGTTTAAGAGGTGGGACTTCTTGTGGGAGGGGAATCTCACCTGCAAGGGAGTTGTCTCACCCTATCTCACCTTAGGTACCTAAGGTAAGGGCTATTGGGTTGCTAAGCTAGGTTGAGGGGACACCCCTGCAGTATATATATATAATTTTCATTAAAAAAAATAATTATATTTATTAGTAACTTGTTATATATATAAAATAATTATTAAAATAAATTGAAATTTAAATTTAAAAATATTTGAACATATAATTTATTATTTATATATTATATTTATAATAAGAAATCTAAAATTGTAAGTTTGGAACTTTTTTAAGAAAAAAATTGCATTCTTATCCTACCTTTCCCTAGTTTAAAGCTAAGATTGGATAAGAATATAGCTTTTTTTTTAAAATTATATATTATGTTTTTTAATAATTCAGGATCATTTCAATCTTTTGCATCTTTCTCTTAACTTTCAACCATTAATTTTCAAAAGCAGGTGTCTAATTCAGATAATGAATAGATCATTTCAGTCTTCTTGCATCTTTCTCTCTAAATTTCAACCATTGATTTTCAAAAGAAGGTTGCCCACTTCATATAAAGAACCCCTTTGACATAATTATATAAAAAAAAAGTGAAAAATCTCTCTGTATGAAAACCTCTCTTTAAATTACACTTTTCTCACGATTAAATCACTACCATTTATTATATACAAAACAATCTAAACTATAATATAATGGTAATAAATCCATTCAAATACTCTTGAAAACTAGTTAGAATAGAAAAGTGACTTAAAAAATAGTTATTAAAAGCAAGTCACTGAAATCCGAAATCAAAATGTTCAGACAAATCACCACTTTTTAAAGATTTAGTGGTTTAAAATAGGCAAAAAAATTTAAAACCTTCTTCATGATTTAATGGTTACCCACTTAAGAGAAAAGAAAAGTACCCACATTATTGCACCTATTACATGGTGAGTGGATCCCGCCACCAGTATTTTTATATATAAATTTATAGCAACAATGTGGGTGCACTTAAAACCCTAACGTAGGGGTAACCAAAAGTGGCATTTTTTTTTAATTTCTTTCCCTTTTTATTTACAAATTTTAAAAATTAAATGGGAATATACTATTCATATTAATATTGATTACAAGACTTCTTCCATCAAACACACTGTAAGCTGACTTTTTATGTGGTTTTGTTTTATTAGCTCATGAAAAATGTCTTGTTGCATAAATGCATAAAATCAAAATTTTGGGTCTTCTATGTTTTCGTTGCTAAGTTTACATTTTAAATGAGATAGTATTTTAGATACAAACTATATTGTTGTGTTACATTATAAAATGTTGATATATATCATGTTTAATGAAACATTATATATTAGTTTGTACATTATTTATTTTATATCTTAATTTTCTAAACATAAAATGCAAGCTTATTATGGAAGATTATCAGCAAATATTTGTTTTCTAATGAGATCAAGGTAGTTAGCTTTATGTTCCTATCATGTATCATGTTATGTGAACAAATATTTTTAGTTTTGTATTAGCAAGGATGTGGTGATAGTTATAGGTATAAAATGGTATCCTAATTATGTTACACATGGTTGTGACTCTTCTACCAAGGTTATGTGAATCATGTTCAACATTAACAACTAAGCCTTTGGGATTGGAAAACCTATGCATGGAATGATGTAGATGAAAGTAAAATTCTTTCATGGTAGCTCACATATGAATTGTTTATTTTGTGGATAGGCTATATCATGTGTTAGCTTCCAATTTGAAATTCTAAATCAATAATTTGTTTGCCCACTGACTGAGTGAACTATGGTATGATTTTTCCTTATCCTTATCTCTGTTGGCTGCAATCTTACCCTTATCTTAATACCACCACCAGTGTGTTGTTCTATAAATATGTGTCTATGCAGTGTTTAAAATCATGGCTGAGATCATGGAATTAAAGAATTTATTTCCAAACAATGATACTTATAGTCTTTGGTGGAACTTTTGAACACTTATTGGGAAAAATTGTTGCCCCAAAATGATTAGTGATGAATGAAAACTTGTTACAGTTAGGAAAGAGTCTTTTAGATCCATCCTTTACATCATTTCTACCTTTCTACATACACTACTTTCACATCAACACACAGGATACATGATACTTTCAATTTAATAACATTCAAAAAATTGATCAAAACTCTCAATGTTTTTCCATGATTTTTCTTTTGTGTTTCAAAAATTGATAGAACCCTAATTATTTTCTAGGATTTATTGTTGAACTTTATGAAAAATCAATTAAAAACCTATTTTACTTTTAAAAATCTCTTTTATATCTTAAAATTTTCTATGCTACACAATAGCTTTTGGGGTTATGGTGTAAAATTTGGCTGAAATTCTTTTGGAATCCATCTTTTTATTCTTTAACATTTTCCCCCTTTTGTCACTAGGTGAAAAATGTCAGGACATGGAAAGGGTGGAAAGGGCCTGTGAAATGGAGTGAAGAGACATAGAAAGGTTTTGAGAGACAATATTCAAGTGAATAAAATGACTATCTAGGAAAAGATTAATTTATAAAATATTTTAAAAAAATGATTATAGTAGAGATAACATTCAGGTAAATAAAATGAATTCCGGGAAAATTAAAACTATTTTAAAAAATAATTATAGCATTTTGATTGCTTGTCCTATCCTTTTAGGGTATTACAAATATTTTCTAGAGAATGTCACACATAACAATTACTGCCATGGATTTTCTGTATGCGCTTAAGCGATAGGGAATAACCGTCTATGGTTTTGGTGGTTAAAATATGAAATTGACAAGGAGAAGGATTTTTTTGCATAATGAAGGCTTGCTTTCAAGAAAATGGTTTTTTGTTGATATGGATAATTTAGACTCTAATTTAACTGTAAATGTGATGGTTTTGCACGAAATTGTAATGGTGAAAGCTGATTTTGATATTGGTATCTCCACCAATTTATGGTTTCTTGCACCTGCCCCAGATTAATCTTATATATAGTACATTTTGTATTTGTTCTGTATGTTCAATTTATTCTAGGGACATTTTCATAAATGTTGTGTACCCAAAAGGTTATTATTGATTTGAAACTATTCTAATAATAATCGAATGGGAAAAATGTGAATCCTTTACATCAATTGCAAAAATTCTATTAATTTTTTGGCGATTTATTGGTGAAAAAACTAATTATAACTCATGTAACTTTGTATTATGGTTTATTAATTTTGGAAAAAATATGGCTATAATCATAGCAGACTTTGTTAATATGGTTTATTAGTTTAAATGTTTAATTTAGAGACTAGTATGCTGCAGTGGGTTTTGAATTGTAAATAGTAGTGAAGGAGCTGGCAAGTTGTCTCACGCTAGATAAATTGCCTCCTGCCAAAAAACTTGCTAGAAAATGGAGGACGACGGGTAAAAAAAATTTTTTTTAACCCTAATTTTTACCCCAAACCCACTTCATTCTTGCTGAAACTGCTATTGAGCTACTTGATCACTACTAATATTTGTTGCCAAGTTGCTATGGAGCTACTTCATCACAACCAATATTAGTTATAAATCTACTCTAGATAGTGAAAGAAAATGGGGAAACCCTACTTTTCATTTACTGTGAATAGAGTGTTTTGCAATAGTTGTTATGCAAACTTTTCCCATTCCAGCTCATGACCATTGTTGACAGTAGGACACAATTTGTGTAGGATCTTAAGGTAAGGTTTTCGGTTTCATTTACTATGAATAGATTGAAGTAGTAGATGTAGCAAGATTTCTTTTGATTCGTCTCATTTAACAAAATTTATTCTTTGGTAGGTTTTTGTAATATTTTTTTTGCAAACTCTGCCCATTTCCACTCATGACCATCATTGACAACATGATGAAATTTGTGCATAATACTTTTCTCATCGTAGCACTATCTTGCAAAGGTTACCATCCATTTTATTTGGACATGTAGTATTTCCCTCTTTTTTTTGAGCCAACTTCTCCAAAACAACACTCCATCATTTCATTAAATGTTATCTTTAGGACTACTCAAAATATTGCCCTCCTAATATTGTCAAAGTAAAAAAAATCTCAACACACTGTCATGTCATGCTTCATGACTGTGAACTCATAGCTTATTTATCTTTTGTATGCATTATTATTTTTCCATTGTGTAAGGAAATTGCACTCTTTAATCTTTTTTTTCCAAAATGTCTACTATCTTTGTATTTAGGCCAAAAATCATCCCACTATCATCATTCAATTTATGGGGAAATGATCTCTCTATTTTTTTATCACTATCATATGCCCTCTTTTATTTTCATCAAAGTCTATTTATTTATATTGTCATGTAATAACTTTTTTTTCCTACCATACCAAGCCATGAATGTTTATAGTCATCAAGTGAGGTTTGGACTCTTGAAAGAGTAACAGAGCAATTCTTATTGTTCACTATCCTTTGAATGATTGTTTTTTGCATATAATAGCCACTATCATTCTCACACATTTATACTTGGACTTTCCTCCTATGTCTTCAACTATCTAGTGGTGTGCTTTACCATTACTTTGTCCTTTATGAAGATCACACTATCTACTTCTCCATTACTCACTCTATCTACTGTGAATATTACAATGCTTGTTGTAAGTTATCCCTAAATCCTTATGACTTTGGTTTATCATGGTTCAGGCTTGTGTAGAGTTTTTCATTGAAATATAGTCATGAAATTCATGATATCTAGCTTGTGAATGATTCATTAGTACTATCACATATTCATATCACTTTATACACATTGTTATAATATATTATTCTCACCATTTCCTTATCATGAGGTCTATGACTATGATTGTCCTATAGAGATATTGTCTCTTTCCTATCATATCTCATGAAAATCCTCTACTTGTGTTTATAGAAAAATATAATTGACTTTGTGTATTTACGGTATGATTTCCTCTTATTTTACCTTACGATACTAATCTCCTATATTGATGAGGCCCAAGCTGCTCGAAACCACACAAATCACAACAATAGATACCAACATAGAAGATGCAATACAAAGTATAACCCACTTTCAATTATTTTAAGATAATGAAATTACAACTTCAAAACTTACATGCTACACTCTCATGGGCTTGATTCTTTACAATAAAATCAACTCAGAAAAGAAAATATATTATTCAGAGCCCAAAATCTGCACTATTTGAGCCACCTTCTACAACCCCCACTTAACCCTTTTTATTTTACCCAACAACTGCACTAGAATGTTCTAGAAAGTTTAACTTTCCCTTTTTTTTGGTGCCAAATGTCCCACCATTTTATTTTTTGCCCAAGAAGAAATTTTAATGAAATTCACCATTTAGAGGGGCAACTTTACGAGGCCATAACTTTTGATCTGGGTGTCCAATTTTCTATTATTTTATATCATTGGAAAGCTCTCAAAGATATCTACAACATGTGAACCCATTGTAGGTCAGTTTGACAACCTTTTGACCTATTTCGACGCCTATAAAGTGTTCATATATGAAATTGAAGCTACATTGGAGAAATTTCTCAAGACAAAAAACTTTAATATATCCCCAACCATATAGGGTATTGAGGTGATTCTTTTGCAACTGGAAATTTTTTTCAGTTTTTCTCCTTGAGGTAAATTTTCACATCCATACGATCCTATTTAGGCCAACTTACTAAAAACAATAAGTGCCCTTTTTTCGCTATTTTTGACACTTGACTGTCTTACACCCCTTAAGTGGCATCATGGGAATCAAAACAACTAAAGAAAATAAAGAAAACAATTTTTTTGGGTGGTGTAATATTTCCCTACACCATTGGATGCTCCTGCATCAACTTTAGCCTGTGATCCTTGCAATCTAGATTATTACATCATGCTAATTAATTGATCAAATGGAGTTAGTATTGTTAAAGGGGTCAGTAGTTACTTTCAAAAAGGTTCTGGTTGTTTCTATTTATTTATTCATCTCATGATGTTGGAACTCATTATATTTCTATCAAGAGATATCCTTGAGTATATGATGTGTCTATGCATGTGGAACATGAGTATTAGCAGTGGATTAGCATTTACAAGATATTCCAGTTGATAAATTATTTGTGGAATATAAGCTTGACTCAACTGGTCATGTTGTGTTGTGTTACTATCCAAAAGAATGCATTTATAGAAATCATGACTAGATGCTAAAGCTTATTAGGTGTAGTCATCTATGCTTCTAAGGTTTCCAACTATAGAACTAAAATACTTTTCGAATATTAGAGGCTAAATGACTTCAGAAGTAAAATATTAGTTCTCAACTTGATAAACCTTACCAAACTCTAAGAGTTAAATATGGGTAATCGTAAAACTAAATTGTTGGCCCTCCAATTCTTTCTTAGAAAATTAATACACCACATTGATAGTAAAAATATTTAGAAAATATGATCCTTTGATAGTTCTATTTTAAAATTTATGGACCCATTTATTAGAGAAGCTTGGGATAACATTTTTGGAAGATATTTCATTACTTTTGGAGTTATGTGGGTGTTTTCTCCTTCTCCAAATTAAAGTAATGGTTGGAGAAATTGGTCAAGTAATGTTGATTCATCTTAAGATAAATGTTTAAGGAATTATATTGGATCTTATATAAGCAAGATATATTTAATTACTTCAATTAGTCATCCTTATCAAAGTTAATAGACTATGTTGGTAAAAGGACTATAGCTGTAAGCCTTTAATTTTTTCTTAAGAATTGTTACAAGTCATCTAGGTAAATGTCTTGAGCTTTATTGTTAAATGCAATCTTATGATTATGTTCCTTAAGCTCTTGGTCTCAATAAATACAAATGACTGTGTTATGTAGCCATATAAATGTTTGGTCTAGTAAGACAGTCTCATAAATTGGAATGAAAGAAGGTATGTCTATCTTCCCTTCAGACCATACTTTTTAATGTGTCAAATCAAACATCATAATTAAATCAAAATCTTGTTGGTGTAATATAAATCTACCTCTGTTTAAGCCAAAGAATTTTTCTTACTTATTCTCCACTTATATTTATATGTGTAAAAGGTTGCAATTATCTTATGGTCAACTTAATTTAATAATGTAGTCGATTTTATAGTAATTATTGAGATCAATAATTCTACTCGCACTCTATCTTTTGTAGATGGTTGAATAGATTACTATCACTTCTTGCATTATTTTTTAGATATTCTTTTGTGACCTAATAGATCATTTGATTGTACAAACCAATCTTTCCTTTCAATATATTTTGAATCTTGATCATGAGAAATATATTATTGATAGCTAGATAGAGATGTATGAATAAATTACATAATTTGTCTTAATGAAATTTATTTAGTAGTCATTTAACCTTGATTGAAAATAATAAATATCGATAGTTGAATGGTTAATGAAGAATTTCATTGAAGTTAGATTAAATGGACAAATTTTATTAAGAGTTGGTTTACAAGTGGAAAGATTAGGAAATATTTAAATATTCTAAGTGTATGGATTGATTAGTTGATTAAATTATGTTATTGGGGTTTCATTTAATGGAGATTGGAATGACTATATAAGAGCATCATTTATATATGGAATATCATTGGAGAATAGATTGGATGGTTATTTAATATTATTTTCTTTCATTTAATGTTTGAAATGAATGCTCAATTTTCCCTTCTAAATTAACTTATACAATCTAATGTTATTTTTAACTATCTTAGTTAGAAAATTTTACCAAGTGACTACTACCCATGTGGGTGGCAGTCATTGGGAAACTCTCTCAGAGCAGGAACTCTTGAAAGGACTATATACCCACAAACATTTGAATAAAATTTATGAAGGGCTTAGTGAGTTGGTTTCCCTCCTTTCTTGCTCAAGGGTTTGGCTAGAGTCCATGTGGCTTCATGATGCCAATATGGTAGGCTGGAGTGCAAGCCTTATTTATTTATGCATCACTACAATTGTTTGTTCAAGATAAATGAATTCAATATTATTGGGGCCTACATTATTATATTAATTACTTGATTATACTAATATAATGGTTCTTGTGTTATTTATTGGAATCAGGGAGTTTTATTTAGATAAAAGTATATTGTGGGAAGAAAAAAGTTAAGATTTTCCATACAGTGTTGTTACAATTTACCTCCCATATGTATTCTTTATTCCTATCATGTGTCAACAACTCATTCACCTCTCTATCATGTCCCGTATTCTGTCACTTGATAGTCAAGTCCCATTCCATTGCTCCATTGGAGAGATACCAAAACAACTCCCTTCGAAATGAACAAGTCCCACTGATAAACCTGCAGTATAGACCAAGTGGTCTCCATAGTCTACATATCATCAAATTTCATCCACACAATCTTCCACATCACCATCAAACTACCAACCTATATCATAGTTAGTCCTTACCATAATACCGAATGATATCTCACCACCACAAACCTTCCATTTACACCTTATGGTGTCCATGTGATTAACCATCGTATCACAAACCCACAAAACACATCATTGTGGGCTTGCAATGGTTACCACCTTACTATAGGCACCAACATGACTCAACGTGGTCCTTTTGTGGCTACCACCATACTGCTTAGTGCCGCCATGATGTAAGCCATGTCCATCCACTATCATGGGGTCATAATTTCAACACCGCCAATACCACACACCATCTCATGGGTAGTTGCGAGACCATAGGATCACTACCCAATTGCTATACTGCATGCCATACAAACCTCCTACCATGAGGTTGTGGTATACCATACTCTTAACCAAAAACTTACCATGAAACTCTAAGAAACTACGCATACTACTACAATATTATGGTATCACTGCAGTACCACAAGCTACATGGACTACATGTTGTGATATTATGGGATGTCCAAAATATGCCCTTTCTTCAATCATCACCATCAACCAAAAGGCTAGATAAATGGGGCCAATTGTCCAATGAGTTTGAAGGCATAAGTCACAACTTATGCAACCTACAACTGCCTATACAAGTCACCCAAAAATTAGATATCTGATTGAACGCCATGACTACAAAAATCTTAGGATTAAATTGATAAACCTTAATACACCCAAGATCTTAAATAATTGGTTCCAGACCACATATGACACCTAATCTCACAAAGCATATTTCTATTATTTTCACTTTTGTTATCTAGAAGAACACTTTGTAGCAATATGTCAACACTCCATGACACATTTTCTTTGTACAAAACAAGCTGTCCTCTTCATCAACCTTCACCAACACATCTACATACATCCAATCACTCCACTGAGCATACAAATGATCAATCATTATGCCAAAATTTCCCTTGCATGTTCAATTCTAGCTTTCTTCTAATAATCCTTTGACATCAATGACATTTTCACACTAATGCTAGCAACCTCTATTGACATCAATGACAACTATGTACCAAAAACTCACCATCTGATCAGATTCTTCAAGACTCATAGTTAGTCTTTCTATCTCTTTCTATGCATTCATTTTATTATCTTCATTTTTTTTTATCATTCTCTTAATCTTATACGCATTTTGGTGGATCATCGCTTTCCCCAACTCACAATCACTTTACAGGCATAGATTTTCTCTTGGCTACATATTAAGTGTTGGGAACTGGTGAATTGGTTGGAGATTGTTGCTCTAGCTTGGCTACAAGTATTGTTCTTAGGATTTCTCTTATGGCTACCATTCTTACATTGAACCAAGGTATGGTTTAATACCCTTTGTTATTGATGTTGTACAATGAATATATTTATTATGATTGAATTATGTGTATGTATCAAGTGTTTGATGTGTTTTTTGTTTTGGAATTTTTTCTTTTTCTTTCTGATTTTTCGTTAGATTTGAGGTAGGGTTTGTATCCTTCATAATTTTTGTTTTACAAATATAAAAGAGATTGTAGGTATTAGATTAATGTTTGTTTAAATCAATTGGATTTTGTGTTTGAAATTCTACAAATTGTATGGGGTTGCTAGTTCCATTTTCCTTGAAATCAAGCTTTTAAAAAGGTTATGACAATAATAAAACTGTCATAAGAAAAGTGAGTCTATTTCGGCTTTAATAACATTCATTTTCAAATATGGGATTTTTTTTACAATTTCTACAGCAGGTGCACAACCATGTCTTTCAAAACATATCAAAAAATCAACCATACCAAGTTTGTAAATTTTTAGTTATGATTAATTTAGTGGTTGTCTATTTTTGTTGCTTTCATTTTTAATTATTTCCCAGTTGGTTCTTGAGGCTTGGATTTGGTTATAAGATACCTGTTATTTCTAGAATTTCATGTTGTTATGTCTAAATTATGATGGTTTGTGGCTTCCCTAGCCACACAAATCTTTCTTTGAGGCTTACGTTCCTATCATGATACTTTGAAATTGCCTTGATATATGTTTGTTATTCTTGTTGTTAAGGCTGTGTGTGTGTGTATGTATATATATACATACATATCCATATAGACACACACACAGACACATATAAGGATATATATATATATATGGTTCTCTGAATCTTCAGTATAATATTTTGATGATACACTATATGAAACCATACTTTTTTTTTCTAATTATGTATATTTACATATATTTATATATTTGTATAATTATTTGTGAACCTGATTATTTCATGTCCCCAATCATAGATCACAATTTCTCAATTCAACATGATCTTCCAAGAATAGTGTCATACTCATCTATATAACTCTATATCTACATTCATCACTTGCTCTAGAAACATAGCCACCTAGGAATTTTAGTGAGAGATTATTATTCCTCACATAATGAGAATCAATAAATATTCCATTTAAGTCTAGAAATATTCTTCTCTACTCTTGTAGAAATAATTAATTTGTATGCTTTAATCACTCTCTTTACTTATGTGACATGAAAATGTTCAACAAAACATATGATTCATGAACATGAAAATAATAATATGGAAGTCTTGAATATTTCAATGACAAGCATAGTAGATGATTACACCTTTTGGAAATCTCATAGAGTGAATAGTATTCAAAATCAAGATGGCCATTCTAGATGAAGGACAATGATTTATCAAGATAGGTTAATTTGGAACATCTCAAGTTGGAGATTGAGAATATGGTAGAGATACAAACTTGACGAGAGCCTTAGGGCTAATAAATCTTAACTCTTTTTAATTTTCATGTCATTTAAAGTCAAATTAGGAGGATTGCTTATATTCATGCATTAAGAACCCCCATTCATGTATATAATGTCTTTTGCTTATTTTGATGAATAAGGAGATTCATTATGAATATAAAATACTTGTTTAATGCAATTTCATTATGTTTTCCATGTAAGCGAGGTAATTCCTACTTATAAAACCATTGAACATGTCTCCTTATGATATTTGGATAGGAGGAAATGTGGTATGGAATTACTTTACGTACGAATGTATATTCATATTTACCTATATACATATGAATATACATACATACATGAGCTATACCTTCTTGATTTATCATGCTAGTACTTGCATGTTCTTCATTGATCCACTTCATTTCTTGATATGTTCTTGTGAAAGATTGTTGGATTATTTCATAAAAGTAGATATGTTATCTTGATCTAGCAAAATAGTACCTACCAAGATTGCTTGATGTTTAATGAAAAGATGGTCTGAGCAACATCAACAATAATTTAACATGAAGTCTTTATGATTGTATGTATGAGCATTAACATCAAGTATGTTGTCATTTTTGGTGAAAATTTTGTGAGCATTTTGATATGTATGTACACATTTTAATGGCTACCTATTTTCTTTGAGCTAACATATCTGATGAATATTTCATGATTCAAGAAGCATTCAAGTCAAGATCTATCACAATCAAGCAAGAACTTAATGCTAGAGTTTTAGAGAGTTGCAACATCATAATGTGATCATTCTTCATTCATGTATCTTATTTCATTTCATTTAAAGGTTAGATTACCAAAATGCAATTTGACCAACACAAACCCCTATTCACGAACATTTTCTTGTAGGTCTAGGTGGTTGAAGCATGGATGAGCAAGCCTTTCCTGTGTAAATATTTTAGGTTGATCAGTTATGTTATACATGTAAGCTATTTACTTTGAATAAATATTATTCTCATTTATATTGATAAATGGCTTATCTAAGATTATGTTGATGTACCTTGATTCATTGATATGCATGTTATTCTTTTTGATCAAGTGATTGAAAATTATTTAATTTTTACTCTTTATTCCCAGCATTATATAATTATTTGGTTCTATTAAATTATATTGGAATTGAGAATTATAATTAGTAAGTGAGTTATTGTCTAATCATTACATTTGGTAACAAAGCACTTAGGTTCAATACTCGGGCCTTGACTCTTCTATGCTTAGGTTGCATTATAGCAACTGAACCTATTGTATTGAATGGAGAACCCTAATTGTGGGTCAAGATTCTTTTAATGAGATGGTGATTCTTAGATGGTTAATTGGAATCAATCATAATTTTAGACATAGTTTGATCTTTTAAGAAATCTAGATGTGTGATACATCTTCGTCTTAGTCACCTTTTCATAAGAATTGACAGTAAGAGTAATGATGACTATTTGAAATAAGAAAAGATGGGTAATATTTAGTGGTATTTGAGGTGAGCCAAGGTAGATAATAAATGGTGACAACCCATGAATGATGATGTGGCAATAAAAATGGATTGATAAGAGAAGTATATTGTGAAGAGAGATCTCTTTGATGACATAACAGATGAATGAGTTGATAAAATACAAGATTTAAGAATAAATTTATAATGACAGGAAGAAGGAAAACACCTGTGAGGTAAATAAAGTTGATAATACTAGATAAATATTGGTTGAGCCTTCTCAAAGGTAGGAAATATAAGAAGGATGTTTTAAAGGTGAGAATGTTTGTATATGTACTAGGGAAAGTTGATTGTTGAGCAACGCCTTATTCTTACAGGTTTGGATCTATATGCAAGAAATATGTTTAATCTAGTATAAGAGTGCATATAAAAGTGCATATAAATATGCATATCTATATGTTTCTCTGCCACATCCTATATGCAATAAATATGTTTAATCTAGTATAAGAGTGCATATAAGGCATCAGGCATGCATCAAGAGTTTCCCTCCTACCCCTTTGTTATTGGTTTCTAGGCACCTTATGCAGGGCCGAGTGTTCTTCAAGTTAGGAAGAATCACAGGGAAGTGTTATGCTTCATGGTTGGGTGGGAAAAGCTCCTTAACCATGCTTTTGACCTTTAGCTTGTGGAAGACCACTAGGTTATGGCAGCTGAAGATTGATTAAATGTTTTATTTTCTTTATGTAATTCAGAAACTGAACATATATCATTCTGTGGATAATTGCATGACTTGTTTACTCAATTAATGTAATGTAGTTCTCTTGGATGCATTCTTGTTACAGTAGTAAAAGGGTAAATGATTATGCATATCATACTTTTACGTAAATCTTTGTTAATAGAAATTTACTTTTCCAATTATAGATTGAGATTTACTTTTTGTTGTGAAATTTAATAACTGGTTGAATCAGTATTGAACTCTTGATGAACTTCCTGACATCTAGTATTCCGTGTTGCTATGGTAATTAATTTGAACCTTTTGTATTAGTAAGTAATCTTTTTATCTTTGATGTTTCTAATCATGTTGTTGATCAAGATGAAGACATTGTTGTAATTTGTTTGACATTTTCAAATTGTTGAGACTTTTCCTTTTGTTTGCTAATGATGATAACAAGTAGTATGGGATGATTGTTTATCACCATAAAGGCAATTGTTCTTATGTCTCGTGTGAGTAGGCATGTTGACAAAAAAAAACATAACTATTTATTTCTATCTGTAACTATCTTGGAATATGAAAAATAATTGAATGAGATATAGAAGATTGTATGAAATAAATGAATTAGATGCATAATTTTATTAGATAAAGTAAATAGAGTGAATTGATGAAGCCATGATGTGCTAACGAAGTGTGCAAGTGTATGGATGCTAGCCACAATAATTTTTGTTGGTAGGAATGAATAGGTGGTTGAAGTAAAAAATATCTCATTAGGGTAAAATAAAGTAAGGAGGTACGAAATTTTTCTTTTATCTTTAGTTAAGTTAATCATCAGGATGATGATTCTTTAAGGGGGGGAGGATGTCATGACCCCTATTTTATGGTTTGTATTTTACAATGTTTGATTAAATTAATTAGAAATGAAATAAAAGTTCAATGAAACAAATAGGAATTAATTATAATTTAATTATAGATTTTATTTATTCCAAATAAGTGGTACTTTTCAGATATTTAGAATAACTATTTTATTTCTAATTGAATGAAATTTCTTAATTATTTATTTAGAGTAAATATTTATTTTGCAATTAAATAATATTTCTTTATCGCTTATTAATGTTAAATATTTCTTTTGCAATTTAGAAATGGAATTTTCTATCTATTTACTGAAGATAAGTATTTAGTTTGCAATTAAAATGGAATTTCTTATTATTTATGAAGGATAGATACATTGCAAGAAGAAAAATAATAATTTCAAGATTTAGTTATTAGGAAGGTGAGGAGAAATATTTAAAGGAGGAAAAACATTAACAGAAACAATAACAACACAATAGTTTTCATAATCTTTCTTTATTGCTCTACAAAATATAACTAAAAATGTATGTCGAGAAGAGGGTTTTTGAAACACAATAAATCAAGAATAGTTGAGAGAGGAAGCAAAAAGAAGAGAGGAAGGAGAAACAAGAAGAAGAAGATATATGGAAAGAAATTTTTTAGGTTTTCTTGGCTATTAAGTGTTGGGAATTGCTGAATTGGCTAGAGATTGTCGTTGTAGCTTGGTTGCAAGTATTGTTCTTCAAATTTCTCTTTTGGATACTATTTTTGCATTTGACCAAGGTAGGGTTTAATGCCCTTTGTAATTGATTTTGTACAATGAATAGATTTATTGTGATTGAATTTTGTATATTTATCAAGTGTTTGATGTGTTTTGTGTTTTGGAATTTCTTCTTTTTCTTTTTAATTTTTCGTTGGATTTGAGGTGGGGTTTGTACCCTTTGTAATCTCTATTTTGGAAATGTAAAAGAGATTTTAGGTATTAGATTTATGTTTTTTTAAATCAATTAGGTTTTGTGTTTGAAATTCTAGAAATTGTATGGGGTTGCTAGTTCCATGTTCCTTGAAATGAGATTTTTAAAAAGGTTATGATAGCAATAAAACTATCATAAGAAAAATGAGTCTGTTGCAACTTTAATAACTTTCATTTTCAGATCTACATTTGTCTGAAATTTTTACAAAAGGTGCACCACCAAGTCTTTTAAAAAATATCAAAAAATCAGCCATACCTAGTTTGCAAATTTTTAGTTATGATTAATTTAGTGGTTGTCTATCTCTCTTGCTTTCATTTTTAATTAATTCCTAGTTGGTTCTTAAGGCTAGGTTTTGGCTATAAGAAACATTTTATTTCTAGAATTTCATGTTGTTATTTCTAATTCATGATAGTTTGTGGCTTCTGTAGCTGCGCCTCAGATGCCGTCAAACCTTCTTTGAGGCTTACTTTCCTATCATGAGACTTTGAAATTACTTTGATAAAAAAAAATTCTTCTTGTCATTAAGGTTGTGTGTGTATGTATATATATACATACATATATCTATACACACACACACACACACACATATATAAGGATATATATATATGTAAATTCCAGAATAAATGTAAACATATATGAATGGTTCTCTGAATCTTTAGTATAATATTTTGAAGATACACTATCTGAAACCATACTTTTATTTTTTGATTAATATGTATATATACATATATTTATATATGAGAATAATTATTTGTGAACATGATTATTTCATGTCCCAAATCATATATCACAATTTCTCAATTCAACATGATCTTCCAAGAATAGTGTCATACTCATATATATTACTTTGTATCTATATTCATCACTTGCTTTAGAACCATATCCATCTAGGACTTTTAGTGAGAGCATATTGTTCCTCATATAATAAGAATCGAGAAATATTTCATTTAAGTCTAGAAATATGCTTCTCTACTCTTGCAAAAAAAATTAATTTGTATGGTTTAATCACTCTCTTCACTTATGTGACATGAAATTGTTCAAAAAAAATATGATTCATGAAGATGCAAATAATAATCTGGAAGTCTCGAATATTTAAATGGCAAGCATAGTAGATGATTACACCATTTGGACATCTCGTAGAGTGAATAGTGTTCAAAATCAAGATTGTAATTCTAGATGTAGGACAACAGTCTATCAAGATAGGCTAATTTGGAACATCTCAAGTTGGAGACTGAGAAGATGGTAGAGATACAAACTTGATGAGATCCTTAGGGCTAATAAATCTTAACTCCTTTTAAATTTTATTTCATTTAATATCAAATCAATAGGATTATTTATATTCAAGCATTAAGAACCCTCATTCATGTATATAATGTTTGTTGCTTATTTTGATGACTAAGGAGATTCATTATGAAGATAGAATGCTTGTTTAATGGAATTTGATTATGTTTTCCATGTAAGAGAGGTAATTCTTGACCATAAAACCATTGAACATGTCTCCTCATGATATTTGGAAAGGAGGAAATGTGGTATGGAATTAATTTACTTACAAATGTATATTCATATTTACCTATATATATATATATGAATATAGATATATACATGAGCTATAACTTATTTATCTATCATGCTAGTACTTGCATGTTCTTCATCGATCCATTTCATTTCTTGATATGTTCTTGTGAAATATTCTTTGATTATTTCATATAAGTAGATATGTTATCTTGATAGAAAAATAGTACCTGAAAAGATTACTTGATGTTTTATGAAAACATGGTCTTAGCAACATCAACAGTAATTTAACATGCAGTCTTTATGATTGTATGTATGAGCACAAACGTCAAGTATGTTGTCATTTTTGGTGCAAATTTTGTGAGGATTTCAATTTATATGTATAGATTTTAATGGCTATCTATTGTATTTGAGCTAACATATCTAATGAAGATTTCATTATTCAAGAAGCATTCATGTCAAGATCTATCACAATCATGTTAGAGTAAAGGTTTTAACTTAATTATATTAATTAAGTTATCTTTATTCCTCTCTTACAATTTCACTTTAGTTTGCATCTTGTGACATTTAATAATTATATTAATTATTCAATGTCTACCTATTAGGGTTACTTTTAGGTTTTGCATGATCTTCTTTTAAGGATTGATCTTTGTAATTATTTCATTCAGTCAATGCAATATCTCTTGAAGCTTGTAGAGCACCCTTGTTTTTTTGTCTCCATCTCTTCCTTTCTATAATAGGTTATTTGCATGTGGATGATCTTTAGGTTCTATGAAGTTGGCTTTCACAACTTCTACATGGTATCAGAGCACCAGACCTGCTGCTTCCTGTTCGTGTTTTCTAGAATTTTTTGAAGATTTTTCAGCCTAAACTGACCTCACCTTTGCATCTACAGTTGGCCAAAAATGTAAAGATCAACTATAAACTCACCTATTTTTGGTTCAGTTGATTTCTAAGGCAATTTTTTTTTAAAAAAAGCTCATACAACCATCTACACGTCATTCAAGAAATTTATTTTCTCTCAAAAATCAAAGGTTGGCATATTTTTTTTATAAATTTCTTGTTTTATGAAATTTATTAATATATATATATTAAAAAGCTTTTAAAAACCTTTGGAATTTTTTTTTTATAAGTGAAGGCATTTTTTTTAAGGTACCTGTGTACGTAGGCTTTCGAGCCCTTAAGTACACCAAAAGATGGCCTTACAACTGCCGACAGCCTTACAACTAACTAATAGTCTGATAGTAATGCCACCGATGGTACAATGGTCGTTGGCCTCATAAATTTTTTATTTAATTTTTTTTAAAAAAAAAAAAAATTATTCTTTGTAAATATTTTTCTTATTATTGTTTTTTATATATAAAAACATTTTTTATCAAATAAGCCCAATTATGCATGTGTAGAGACAATCATTTAGCCGTCAAATTTATGCCTAGATTTTTGTTACGATGGTCGTATGACCGTCAAATATAATCCAACATTGTGTTTTTCTCCCTTTGGAGTTGTTTTCTTCCAAAGGCCGTAACTTGTGCATATGATATCATTTTTTCAAAAACAAGATATTATCATAAAGCTAATTTCATCAACTTTCCAATGGTGTGGGTATCATCACTTCATTTTTTTGCTGGTGCATTCTAAATCTAGTTGAAGTCAAAGGAGTTGTTTTTAGTCCTAAGCTCATAACTTTTGACCAGTTTCTCTATTTTTCGCAATCTCAACAGCGTTGAAACTGTATTTCAGAGCTCTTCAATTCCATCCATGCATTTTTTATAGATTTCAATCTAGGTATATATATATATATATTTCACACTCTAGTGAATTACCTAGACATATTAGCTCTTGGGAACTTCTCGTTTGTGTGGGTTGCTTCATTTTTGGCTGTTCTTTATGTATTTACAATTTTTTGTCATTTGTGGGCATTTTGAGCATTATTTGTAAGCAATATTTTCTATGTAAACACATTGAGATAAAGTGCCACACTATTATACATGTATTTTGGGGATTTTGCACATAAGGTTGTGCCATATTATGTACTCGCACTATATTATAAAGTTCCATGGGGGGTTATGTAGAGCCTTTGATTTTTCCATCACACCTTTGTCCTATGAGTGTCCCTCCATGACAATACTGGATCCATATGATTCTAGCCTCATGCATGTGTGCTTTGTTTTACACACCACTTTTTTAATTGTGGGTGCTTTCTTGTGCACTTCTAGATGTTGTTTCTTCTCCTTCATGCACTATAGGGTGTTACACAACATTTTAGTGGATCTGTCAAGCTCTCCCAGTTAGCATTATGGGGGTATTATACTATTTGTGCTAATGATTCCTTGGATTTTCCTTGGAAGGAATCTTCTATCCTCAGTTGTGTTGATGGTGTTTTTATGCAATTTTCAACATAGGCAATACATAGATGCACTACCTCTCTTGAAAGACAATATTCCACAATTGGATTGCAAAACACTATCCCAAGGTCTCTCGGATGTTAGGTCTTGACAGTACTTAGATACCTCAGTAGTTTGATATGATTTACTGGAATCACAAGGCAGTCTTACACATGAAATACAAAGCATGGACACAAAGCATGGAAGTTGGATCTTGAAGTAGAGTTCCTAGGATGGAAAGTTTTTATGCATTGGCTGTAGGTTCAAATAGCAGTCTTGGACTCCATTTTGTGATTGGATTTGGCTTTACAATGTGCAATGAACCTTAGCATAGGTCAGTTATTAAAAAAAAAAAAAAAGGCGAGGGAGAAGGAAAGTTCCTAAGTCTGCAACTAGCTATGAATAGTAACAATGGAGTTCCTGCAATTGACAATTCCTCAAAACAATATCCCACTTAACCAGGGATTTCATAGTATCATGGAAATTGTGCTATCTTCTAAGGTCTACAGATATTTCATCCCTCATTCACCATATACATGCATGAATCAAAAATAAATGTTTCAGAGTAGCTTTAAAATCAAGTCCAGGCTAACTTTGCACAACTATCTACCATTAGCAAACAGCAAAAAGTATGGACAAAGAGATCATCAACATGGCAAGAATTTTCATGATCACCCAACAACATTTCTAAAATCTATCCAAGGAAGGAAAATAGCTAACTAGAACAGCAATAAAACCTAAGTCAAACATCTAACATTGGAGGTTGAATCAAGTAACATGAGAGAAACTAAGGAAATACACCAAGCCAATGCCTTTTCTTTATAAATTTTTGCAGTATGTTTTTACAACAACTCAACTCTCTCTTTGCAAATGAGAGGAAAGCCCTATTTATAACTTTCAAAAAGTCTAATGAATGGCCAAGATTCATTACAAAATAGGGTTTCACCTACCCTCCAATAGATCACAATTTAAAATTAAATTTTTGTCTCTTCCCTATTTCGTCTTCTTGCTGATGGCACTATAGCTCTTTCGTCATTTAGCAAATTGTTGTTTTGTTGTAGCTACTCTTCAGGAAGTTCTTCATCTTTGGCTGGGCTATCCTCCTATTCCTTAGAAGCTATGCATTCTATGTATTTAAGGATGACTACCTAGAGCTTATCTATTTTGAGGACTTCACATCGCAGTGCTTGGTAGCTCCACTCCTTAGCATTATCCTCTAGCCTTTTCCAATCCTCATCATACTTCGAGCCTTGATCTCTGAACAACTATGACTGGTCGAAGGTGCGGGTAACAAAGCTCAGGAATTTCGTTGTGATTTCTTTAGCCATCTTGTCCTTCATCTTCTCTTGGAAGTAGGGTTTTATCTTTTCTAGATCCATCTGCATAGTGGGCATATCATAGCCCATCATTAGCTTAAGATATCGGGCACATTCCACCCATATTTCCTTGATCCACTCAATTTTTAGATCTACCCTGCTCAAGATTTTCTCCAACCTCTCCTTTTGGTTGCTGAAGTCTTGGCACCATACATCCATTAGCCAGTGATCTTCTTTCTTAAACACAAGCTTCTCCTCCCACTTAGCTTTAGGCATCCAAAGGATAGCTTCAATCCTTGGAAAGGTGGAGTAGTAAGTTGCAGGCAAATTGGTGTAGAGCCTCTTTGTGCTCTCCAGAGACTGCATCAGGTCCAAGAACTTGTTGGTTGTCTGCACAGCCCAGCTAATTCCCATGTTTCCGACGTAGGAGACCTATCAGAACTAGTCCTCGATGGTCTTCTCCAAGTTCTTTCTTCTTTCCATCTTGTCAATTTGTTCCTTGGAAAGTAGCTGAGGTGCAACCATGGATGTAGTAGGTAGGTCGTCCACCGAAGACCATTGTTGAATGTAATCCGTTAATGCCGCAACCTTTGCCTTGAGCTCATCCTTTGAGATTTTATCCTACTTTATTAGGTGCACCACTATGGCCACTAACTCCTCAAGGTGCTCAAACTTCTGCTCCCTGGTGGCGGTCCCCAAGTCAATGGTAGAGATGTTATAACTCACCCCTGTTTGGCCAACTATGGGTGTTGCAATTTGTGCCACTCGGGAGCCAGAAGCATCCATTATTACTTTGGATCAGACCTTAGGCTTCTTATCCTTCTTCGTCGTGATTTGGGCTCGAGCCAAGATGGCCTCCAACCTTGCTCTTGGGTCCTTTAGCACTTGGGTCTTTCTTTCGATCTGCTTCTCTAACCACTCGTGCATAGCAGATTTCCCCTTGGGTGAATCACGACCGCCTTCGCCCTTCTTGGTCAATGGCAAGATTTTCGCTTCTTTTTCCTTTTGGGATTCTCCCTTTTCTTTGGCAACATCCTCCTCCTCATCGGAGTCATGGATGAATATGAGGTGTTTGACAGGCAGCCCAGTGGATGGTTGCTAGAAGGGACTTTCTTCTTTTGTTGTTTCTTCTTCTTTCTTCTCCTTAGTACCCTCAGCCTCAGGGCTTTTGATGATATGGGCTTCAGCCTCAGTCAAATCCTTTATCTGTTGTTCTTCTAGTGGTTGCCCTTCTTCACCATGTGGTGACCCTTCTACCTCTGTCCCAACGTTCTTCAATTGTTGCACCATTTCTTCTTCAAGGTCATCATCAAATGTCTGAATGATCACCTTAGCGTCAAAGTCATCCTCCTCATCCCCACTCTCGAAAGAGTTGGTTTCTTCCTCCTCATAAACCACCCTATTGATGGTTTTGTGTTCGTACTCTGTGTGCTCATGATACTCATCAGCCTCCTCCTCAACAGGCTTCAAGGCTTCCTGTTCTCGTTCCTCCAACTCCTTTGAGATTAACATTATGGCCTCCATAGTTGGTGGCCTTATCAATGGTTGTGAAGGTTGAGTAGTTACGAGGACCTGCACAAGGGCTGCTTGGAGAGTTGGATCAGTCAAGATTTGGGAGAGCTCAGGGGGAAGGTTTTGCATATGGCTTGTAAGAACCTCAGACATAGTGGTAGCAGAGGAGGGGTAGAAGTCATAGCAGAAGATGAATCGATAACTATTATCGACTCGGTCAAAGGAAAAGGGGCAAGATGGATAGAAATGTCCACTACCAGTGGCGATGCAGTGACCATAGCCAGGGAGGTGGGTGGTGCAATAGGAGGGGAAGGGAGAGCCAAGGGAGGCTGCAATTGACCCGCACCTTCTGCCTATTTAAGCCTTTTGTGGGATGAGCCTCCTGTTTCTTTCTTGGTATGGGCCTTGGGGTCTAAGGACCGCCCGGTCTCTGTTCCTTTTCTTTTCTGGGACCTAGTGATAGGAGGAGACTTGGAGGTCCCGCTAGTTGATGTAGTGGTAGGAACATCCTCCATGGCACTTGGATCTCTTTTGAGCCCTTCATAGGTCAATACTACCTCCTGCCACTTTAGATGAGCCACCTACCAATCGATCCACTCTTTGGTACGAGTTAAAATTGGCTGGGTTATGGTGTCTAGGTCATCGACCTCCTGTTCATCCCAGTCAATCGATGGTATTGGCAGGTTAGCAACTACAGGGTACCTCAGATGCATAATTGTGGACTCGCCCTCGTTGACTTGGTCCAGCACCGGAAATGGTTGCACCCTTCTCAGGAACTGCATAGTCATGCGCATGTAGTGCCTCGCGTGCACTTCCTTGTCATCTTGGCAGTCGGCCCAGAAATCCTCAATGTGATGGAGATGGGCATATTTTGACCCTAGCTCCTTCCTAACATGGCCATGTGGGTCCATCCGTGAGTGAGTGGTGTGCAGGTCGATGTGGTACTCCTTTAGCTCCTTCTCAGAGTTACCAGCACATTGTGATGTCTATAATTGGTATATGCCCTAGCCAAGGGTCATGGGATAGGAGATTTGTGCTATCTGTTTGTTACTGAAGATTTCCTGGAGGTGTTGGAGCTGCTGAGAAAGCTCCAGGAGGATGATTCTATCATTCGGATATCGAGGAAATCTATTTGGCCTTTTAGTAAAGCCTTAGGCCCTGATATATGTAAACTTCAGATACTAGATGAAAAGAAAATCATCTTGCTTTAGAAGTGCTCTAGCACTGTGGGAGACCCTCCTCTCAAAGTCCTCGACAATCAACCTAATGATGTGGCCAATGAAGGTGTCGTTTACCCTACAATAATATCTTTTGAAGTTGCAGTATTGGAGCTGTGGATATTTGTCAAAGGGCTTAAGCCTTCGCTTTTGCCCCTAATCAGGCACTACAAACAACCCGTTGTACTATCTTTGATCTGCTAGGGAATATACGAGGTAGGAGGTCATATAAAATTTGGAACTATTTTTTACATTGACAAACTGCTCATGGAAGCAGTTGCTTATGATTCCTCCCCAATAGAACAAAACCTTTGTTGTGACGTCCTCATTTCCATGTAGGATCTGCTCAATGAAATAGGCCATCCACTCCTGGAAATAAGAAGCCATTGGAAGACCCATAACCTGCTCAACATGGTTACCAGGTCATGGTAATCCTCATAGAAATTGCTACAAAAGAGTTCCTAAGGAATCTTTGCAGCACTGCCCCATCTTTCCTTAAGCCAATGTAGGTTTATTGACTTCTTGCATCCTGTCAAATTATCATCCCATGACGCTTGGAATTCTTCTAAGGTAGGGACCTCCATCTGTTGGAATGTAGGAATGTGGAAGGTCTTGCTTATTCCCTCTAGCAACATGTCTGTGAGAATGTTTCCCTCCTTATCAACAATTGTTCTGTTATCAGTTTGGTATCCCTCTCGGCAAGCCATAACCAATTCGGGCGCTACTAGGGATGGAGGGAAACTGGCAGCCATAGCTATTCCACTCTACCTTATCAATCTGGCATTCTTTGTTGTTGGGTTGACCCTAACTCTCTACATGAATTCATCAATATCCACCTGGCCAATGTTGGTGTCTGTGATTTCCTTCCAGTCTGTTGTGACCTTTGAGTGGAGCAGCTCACCCTAGAATTGGTACTTCATTTAGTGCTTGTCTTCTTTCCCTCGAGGAGTCCTTCCTGACTTCTTACCCTTGTCCCCTTCGGCGGATTCCCTTGAAGTTCCTGCACCGATTCCATATATTCTGCAATCAAGGACAAAGTTAGCGCAATGGATCATAAAAGAATTCATGTTAGTCCATACCTTGAAAACAATATTCATTTCAGATAATCAATCAGGCATATCATAAACTTTCATCTCTAGGTGTTATTGATCTTTGATTAAGGGCATTTGGACAATCCAGGCCCGGAGGGCCGGACTTCCCTGGCAAGAATGCTGTTTGGAAGGGAAAACATAGTGGGAGGCCCCCAGAGACTTTCTTTGGTTGAATTTTAATATTTCAAGAGGTTCACGATAAAGAGGACCAAAATTCAGCATGTGGGTCGAAGTTAGATCTCGAATCTGGGCTCGTTTGGATCGATTTAAGGGAGCTTGGAAGTCCCAGGCCAGAAAGCTGTCAGGACATAGCAATTTGTAGTAGCGGATAACAGATGGAAATTCAAGGATGGAAGTCCAGGGACCAGGGCCCAGAGGGCCAAAGGGCGGCCGGTGTTAAGTCATTTCACTTCTGAGGGTTCGGGCCGGCGACACCGGGATGGTGAGCGAGCTTTGCCATTTAAGACGGAAAACACCGGATGGAAGTCCGGGAGGGGAAGTCCAGCAAAAAGAGCCCGGTGGAATGAGTATGTTTTGAGTTCAACGGCGCCAATCGGTAGGGCGGAGCCCGGAGGTTGGGATGCTAGGTGGGGTTTTCTACTTAGCAACGACGACCGAGGATGGCAGTCCTGAGGCATGGGGCCCAGCGAGTAGATGGGCGCCAATAGTTTCGGTGAGATCTCATAGCAGATGGGGCTTTGGGGCCTGGTGATCGGAAGAATGAGGGGAAATCTCCCTGATGGCAAAAAAAGGGCAGACTTTCAAAAATAGAAGTCTAGACACTGGGGCCTGAGGGGGCGGGGTCCGGAGCATGGATGGCATCAAAAGGTTCACTGTGAGGTTGGTGGAAGAGGAGTCAAGGACACCCGGCATCCAGAGCCCAAAGGGCTAAAGGACATAATGAGCTAAATCGGCTAAAACAACACTCATTAAGGTGGAGTCCGCAGGGGGGGGTGTCGTGCATGAACCACCATGGGCAACGACAAAACACCCGGGGAACCCTGGAGGCAAAACCCTGGGGTCTCAGGCCCAAAGGACCCACAAGACGCAAGTTGAGTTTCAAAGTTTTCAGCAAGGAGATGGTCGGGATCCGGCAACCAGGAGGCAGGGGGATATTGCAATTTCAAACGGCGGCATATAAGTAGAATTCTAGATAGAGAAGTTTGATGGCTTGGGCCCAGAAGGAAGAATCGCCACTGGCAAGATTATGCGAAGGTTTATTTAAGGGATGGCGAAGGCGGGTCTCAGGCCTGAGGAGGACATTTTCCCTATGTGAAGAATGGCCGAGGCAAGGAAAAGTCCTGGATCGGCGAGGAGGGCTTCCTAGGGGGGTTGTCAATTTTATCATGTGGGTTATGTGTGCAACTTGATGTTCTACCATTTTATGCCCTCCTAATGTTTGTTCATTCAATTAAATATCTCAAAATCATGAAACAAAGCTCAGGACGGGCAAGCAGATGGCCTACCTCAAACACGCCAAGTAGGGAGATGTGGGATCCACCCATGGTCAATGAAGTGATGCTGAGGGCGATGAGCATGGCGAGGACAAAGACGGTGGGCTCCAAATGACAGCTTGTCCAATTCACTCTGCAATCCTGTGACGAAAATGATCAGTTGAGTTGGGCATTTTATACCTCTATCTGCCATGAATGTTTGCGTTTATTGCAGGTACAGTAGTGAAAAAGTTGGTGGATTTGAAAATAGGTCAGCGACGGCAGCAGGAGAACCGGGACCCAATGGCTAGGGAGGTGCAAGACAACGGCCATTTTAAGTTTTTCACTCAGTCGAACGGCAGCAACGGGAAAAGGTTCGGTGCCCAAAGGGCGGGATGCCTCCAGAGATCCGTCGTTAGGGACGGCGAGACCATCATGGAATTTTGAACGTGGAAAAACCAATATGGCAAAAACCACAGTGTGAAATGTTGCTAAGATCTATTGTCCTAATCCAGCCTCACAATCAAATTTTAGTTACATAGATTTAAGGGCACCAACCCTAAGGAAGCACCAACTCCCTAATTTAGGAGCACCATATCCAAGGATACACCAATCCCCTATGTTGAGCACCAACTCAATTATCTGATGGCACCAACCAATTAGATTTATAAAAATAGTAGTACAATTTGATCTATTGAACACATTTCATTGTTGCAACTCATTTTCAAGTTCTACTTAACACTTTATGGTTGTCTCTGCAACTCACAATCCTCTCTTTTGCATCTCTCTTTTTCTACTTTGCACCTTGCTCAACTTGCATCGATTGCTTACTTAACAACACATCCCCTTTTCTATTATGCATCAGATTGAATGGGTGGAACCCAAACACAAAGGTAGAATCAATGAATGTTAACCCAGATCAAAATCTGTAATTCTTATTTGAGTTCTACTTATTTAGGCTTAGTGTAAAATCTATCTACAACCCTAAATAACCCCACTCTCTGCACTCTATGACATCACCATTCTAGCATTTTCAGCTCATGTAGACTGAACACACTAAGATACTACAGACACAACACTTCCTCTCTCAACCCCTCGTAGATGCAAAAAATTCAACAAATAATATGATTGTGTACTTTTTCTTGACTTCATAGACCTACAATTACTGCCTCAATCCTTGTACAATCAATACAGACCTTCAATTTGAATCTCCCACTTTCTTAAACTCCATGAAGAAATTTTTCCATCATGCTACTAACTCTTTATCATTACAACAATAAATGCCTCAAGCCCAACACCTTTGTACATATCAACCTGAATCCTCTATTATGGTTTCCTTCATGTACTGACATTTTCAACAAGCTACCTATTCATCTTGAGTCACATGCCATCTATATAGATTTGCTAAATCTGTTAAACATGAAAATATCTCAAAACCCTAACTTAGAATATATTATATGCATTCTCTAGATCATTTGATATAATTTTGATCTCAATCTCTATAACAAACTATGGTTCCATCTTAGCTGATCAAATCTCCAATCAAGTAGGAGTAGTTGAACAAATCAAATCCATTCACTATGTGGTTCTTAGGCTGAAACCCTCATTCACACTATTGTAGCCATTATAGATCTTCAAGTTTGAATTATGGCCATCGATATTCTTTTTTATGTTATGACCCAACATTCTCTATTTGATATCATCACCTTTAAAACACGGCCATTCGATCAACTTCACTTTAAACTCCATTGTCGATCACCCTTATCTTTATGTCCATCACATATTGTAGCATCAAAGATACACTAGAGTCACTCTATTTGACATCTCAAGGTTCCTTCAATCTTACTCATTTGATCTCCATCATTGATCAACCATCGTTCAATCCACTCCATAGATCCACTTCAATTATCACTACATTGAGGGGACACAAAAGTGACTCATTTTGATAACTAGCAGTCTCTTTGATCAACTTCATTCACTGTTTTTCATATACTTTTCATAGCATCGAGGAGACTTGAAATTGACTCACTCCAATATTAGGAGGTCTCTTTGATCAACTTCATTAAATATCCATTATTGAGAAAGCATCACTCAATCTACATCATTCATTGCACTATTGGCCCCTATCGAGTGGTTGATTCTTACTAGCCACATGTCATTCTTGTTAGCACTGATCAACCATACGTAGCCACTTGTCTTTACACATCACCATTCATGTATTTTGTCTCCTTTTTGGGTCCCACCAAACACATTGTGAGGACCATTTGATCAAGTCACCACCTGATTTCCACTGTTGGATCAAGTTGTCATTGGCATGTTGAAGAGACTCAAAATTGACTTATTTAGATAACCTAAAGTCTCTTTGATCGCTTCACAAGAGTACTTTGAAGTGATAAATCACCACATGTTAGCATGCAGAATACAGACCAACTACACATTTCCTTAGTCACTTGATCAAAACTAATTCAATCTTCACCATTGATCTTTACCTTCATATGAACTATGGAATGTCGAAGGGACTTGTTACTCTGACATCAAAAGATCTCTTTGATATACCGCAAGGTCCCACAACATCTTTGCACCATCTACACCATTGGATTACCAACCTATGATTACAACCATTGATTACATATGTCCCCATATGCTGTGACGAGACTCACCAAACACACCATGTCCATTATCCACCATTCGATCAACAAGCAATTTTGATCACAACCATAGATCAATGTTCCATCGCTACATCAGAGGGACTCTAAAACATCTCCTACTGATATGGTGTCTTCTCCCTGATATATCTTGTAGCCTCAATCACCATTGTCAATCTTCACACCATCTACACTGTTGATCAAGCTTCATCACTATGTTAAGGGGACTCTAAAGTCTCTCCACTGGATATGTTGTGGTCACCCTTATATGTAGAATTTGAACACTAAATGCACACTGTTAGATCTTCAAGAGTTGATCACAATCATTCATGATTATCATCATTGTGTCGAAGGGACTTGAAAACAAGAACTTCCAAACAAGTGAGGTCACCTCAATATCCATTGGATGAATAACCTTTGAGTTTCACTAATCGGTATGCTAGGTAAAGGGGGGGTTGGTTGCCGAACAATCCAAAGGGAATAAGTTGTAACTTATGCAACCGATAACCACTGATATATAGTCAACAATGAAATATAAATCTATCAATCACCATGATTATAAAACCTTAGGGTTTAACTACAAACCCTAGCAACACCTGAGTGCACAATTAAATCATTTTTGAGCATTCAACACCTCATTTGAATCTGCAAATTACATATCTAAAATATACTCAGAAAACCCACATCGAATCTGCAATCATATTTTTCTTCAAACCTTCAGAAGGGATCTCTACTGCATCATGACAATGTTGCATGACAATATTGCAACAAATTGAGCAACTTTGTAACATTTTCTAGGCTATGCATTATGCTCCATTTTCCACCAAAACCTATAGACTTGGATCCACTAATCTTCATGACATCAAAGCACCTTGGAAGAACTTTTTGCCATAGTGTAAACCTTTCATGGCACCCACACAACAATCTGAGCACCTTTCAAAAAACCTTCTATCCTCTTTATCATGCTTCCCTCTTCACCATCCTGCACCAACTCTTCTAGACATAGATTGACATCATACCTTATCTCTCCTTTATAGGATCAGGAACATCTCACCTTTGATCCTCCTTTGACATCAATGGCACTCTTGACATCAATGACAACACAATGCCAACACTTTAGGTATCCCTCACAAACATAAAATGCAATAATGATAGAATTTCCTCAGAAATTAACAAGTATCATTCGAAGCCAGACTCCATAGCTTTGAATTAGAGTCATTGATGTTCATCAATTAGATACATTGGTGACTAAACAATGTATAAGTCAGCCCAAATGGCTCACACAGAAATGTGGTAGGTTTTCACATAATTGCATTATGGTAGTATACCAGGCTTCTAGAACATGCCAAAACATGCCACATGTATGCCACCTAAGAGACAAAACAAAAAGGTTTCACAAGTTGCAATAGGAAGTTGAAAATTAAAAAAAGTTCAAACACAACACAAGAAAACGAACCTAGAATAAAGAAACAGACAAACAACGACAATAGATCACACAAGCTATAGCATATGCTTCCATGTACATTAAAGACCATCGATTATTTATCTTCTACAATATAATATATACACATTATTATTACTATTATTAGTTAATAGTAATTGAGACAGTTACTCACCACTATGTGGGCCTTGTTTTTTTTATTTCCACTTGTCTATCTGAAATATAATGATTGCACATGTTTGTGTGTAAAAAATTAAAATAATTACAACTCAGTATTTTTTTTAGAATGTGTACTTGATTTACATATTTTCTCTTTAATATGTACATTAAATTTAGTTTAGATATATATGAGTATATTTGATTTTAGAAATTTTAAAATAAAATATAAAAAATTATATAAATAAAGAAAATAGTATGAAATGTGTGATATATTTTTTATTAATGAAATAGATATAATAGATAGTAGATAGCCACTGATGCCATGCCGTAATTCCTCTAAATAGAGCTCACATAATCCTGATTCCTTCTGGATAGCTACGGACGTCATGCCATATTTCTTTGGGCTCTGTGTTGTGATGTTGTGGTCCTGATATTCGGCTCTGTATTCTGATGTTGTGGCCCTGATATTCGGCTCTGTATTCTGATGCTCTGTATTTTTGATTAATGAAATAGATATAATAGATAGTAGATGTGAATAGGTTTGTGCAGATTCTATATACATAATAAAAAACATTCCATCTTATAATATAATTCCATAATTGACCACATGATGTCATTTTAGATATCAACAAGTACGATTCACAATCAAGAAAATCATTGTTGCTTCTAAAAATAAATACAAGAAAATACTGATTCCAAAATCCTGATTCCTCCCAGATAGCCACTGATGTCATGGCATATCATGACTCCTTCTAGACAGCCACTGATGCCATGCCGTAATTCCTCTAAATAGAGCTGACGTAATCCTGATTCCTTCTGGATAGCTACTGACGTCATGCCATATTTCTTTCGGCTCTCTATTGTGATGTTGTGGTCCTGATATTCGGCTCTGTATTCTGATGCTCTGGTCCTGATATTCGGCTTTCCGGGTATTTATGTTTCGAGTGTTGAGCTTAAGCCTATATAAGGAACAAAACCGGTTGTATTTGGCATCCTTTGACCTACCGACGTGGTTGAGCAGAATAGGATTAGTGCTCTCAATATGAGTCAACCTACTGCTCAAGGAGATTATATCTGTAATGCAACTCGCCGTGGAATAGGAATTCTTCACGGCGTAGCAGATCAATTTGTTCCGCCTGTTATAGACAGTGTCTGCCACGGCGTTGCTCTAGGTGTATTGGGCAGGTGTTAACCAACCTTCTCCTGCTGCCACACCAACCGGTCAGGCGCCCGTTCAAGCTAACGTGTCGCCCTCAGTTAATCTGAGCCAGCAAAACTCAGGCTCATGGAAGAACAATCAGCAGGTCGCACCAACAAACTCCGGTGTGAACATGTAAAATGCTGGTGGAACATTAATTGAGACTGAGCGGTAAAGTCCGCGTAAACAAAACTCTAAGTATGTGTTATGTCATGTGTAGTGTATTTATGTTTTCGTGTTGAGCCGTCCACTCAATATGCATTTTAAAAGCTTATATAAGGAAGAATATTCCTTGTATCTGGCCCTGCCGTCGTTTTTTTTAAGTTCATACTTTGAAGCTTTGTAATATCTTTACAAGCAGAAAGGTATTGTGTTTTTTTGTTTTACCTCTTTGTTTAAATCTTCCTACATTCTCGCATCTCACAAGAATAATCTTATAAAATGGCTGCAGTGCATATTATTTGTATGCACTGTCTTTCATAAGAATATTTAATAATCTTGATTTGATTTTTTTAAAAAATAGTAAAGGGGGAAAATACAAAATTAAATAGGTTTATCCAAGGTAATATGTTATGAATAGAACATAGTGAACAAGGCCAAGATCAAATGGTAAATCCATTGGTTCTCATTGAGCTTCTAGCTTGAACATTCCCAAGACAACATCTAAGCAATTATTACAAACAACTACACATTTTGTTTACTTTTGAACAACACATTGGTGAATATTAACCTTTCAATTCTGGTATTTCCTTAAATAGTATTTAATTCTAGTCTAGGGAACCATCAAGAAATCCAATATGTGTGTATCATGACCAGTAGGAAGGGGGCGGCGACAATAGCAACGCTTGTGCCTTCCTCTGATTAGTCAATTGCAGTCAAGTTTGGATAAATCTAAAAACCTCAGACGTTACTTTGGGCAATCATAATAAAGTGGTGTAGTTCAAGTTTAATTATTTTATACTTTGAATAAGTGCTAGAGTTTCAACACTTCAATGAATTATGTTATTGATAATTCATTTTAAAAACACTTTTATTAAAAACAATATATATTAATTTTATCAAAACGAAAAATTTATTTTACACAAACATATAATTAAATTCACAAACATAATAATAATAACAATTATGATTTATTTTGTAACATGGTCTAAACTTATCCAACAGTTTTTACCAAAGTTTTCAACTTAGAAAAGTAAATAACATAAATGCTCAAGTACATGATCATAAAAGTTTCTTTTTTCATCATCATAAAATGCACATTGCATATATCATTTCATGAATGAAGTAATCATTATATAATTTCCAATAAACGAAATTCAAATTTCAAGGACATTACACAAAGAAATCATGATCATAATCATACACATATGATAGCTAACTTCACTTCTTAAGACTCGGTAGCCAACTGCAAGAGGGAGAGCATCACCCAGGTGCTTTTGCTCCAACCATGTACTTAAGTTGTCTCCCACACATCTTCCTACCTGGTAAGATGGCCTTACCCTTCAACAAAGAGTTTGGTATGTGATGGAACCTTAATTTTCATGTCTCATCTCAAGCCCTGGTTGCACTTAGGAAGGGTTTAGGATTCATTTTTAGCATCTGAATGTTCTATTTTGCTGTTGACTCCCTATCGCCCATTGCCAGTCACTATTAAGACTTTTGTGTATACTTTTATTAATTAAGTAGCTAATTCCTTAAATCGTTTTCTAAAAATTTTAGTCTTGTAGTTTGTAAGTCCTTTTTTAATCTATCCTAGGAAGTCCCCTCCATTAGGAACAACTTATGAGCACATGCATAAAGGTTTTCACTTAAGTTCAATTGGCCTTTTGTCTCTCCCGCTCATCGTTGATCGCTTTTGAAATGTATGTTTTAAATCAATGATGAGTGATAAGGTAATATCTTTGATATCACTCATTGCGAATAGTTCTTTGAATCTCGAGTTGTAAATAGCGATGGGAGAGATGCTTAGCATTTTGAAGGGATCGCTTATTGCTAATAGTTTATGACCTATTGAGATTATAATAGCGATGAGCCAGGCCCTCCTACTATTTGATTATACTTTCCATTGCTTATCACAAATATGCTACAATTTGACTGATTTAATTTAATGATAGGTGGGGACATGAATTATTAATCCCATCTCTTCTCATGGATTTGTCTTGAACACCAAGTTCTTGATTAGCAATGTGCGATATGTAATGATGCTAAGACCATCTCTCATCACTAATTGCTTGCAAACCTTATGAGGAAGATTAGAAATGAGCGATAAAGTTCCTTTTGTGAAGTCTTGTCTCACTAATATGAATACATCTGATCTATGATATCTTTTGTGCCATTAACATTTATACAGGTGTACATGTCAACATGTGATGCTTCCATCTCTTATTGCTGATAGAACTGGACGATGGTGAAGTAAATCAGTGATGGGTGACAACCATTACACGAAAGGGGTATCATGGAAAAATCTTGAGGATTTGATATAAGGAACAAGTAAAGGTGGTGAGAATGATTGAAAACCATTGATAATAGTTCTAAAGTTAAAGAATCAATGATCAAGGTTTAAACCTAAATGGCTAATTGTTAGTTTGCTCATGCTAGCTTGCTACCAAATATAAATGGTGACACATTTCGCTCTCGGTCATACCAGAAAGTAGATACCTTGTTGATAATGCATAAGAAATCGTTCACTAGTGGAAGGAGTACCAAAAGATAAAATGTTGCGAGGCAAGGTCCAAAAGTTATCAGGAACCAAAGTGACACTACTTCTACCTGAGTAAGCTAAAATGATATCTCCTTCTAGGTAAAGTAGTATATTGAAATACCGTGGAAAGTTAGTAGAAAATTTAGGGAATTGGAAATTCATTTTTTCCTCATAGTTTCAGATTGATAATTGAGTACTGTATAAGTTGTGAAGAAAAGTTTCCTATTTAGTGGTGGTGTTTTGTCCTATCAAAATTGTGGAGGGTTTTATTTGGTCATAAGAAATTGTCAACCCTGGTTCTAGTCACATTACCAGTATGAGTTACCTAGAGCCTAGTGAGTCTAAAATTAGACCAAAAATGAAGCCAACATAAAAGAGGGTCAAAAGATGTAGAACTCATAATGTTTCAGCTGAAGTTAACCCTAGACCAATGAATGTGTCTGAACCTCCACCAAGCACTCCTGCAACATCCACTAGGTCTAGAAGTGCGAAGAAAGAAAGAGGGAAATTCATACAAGAGACCTCTAGAGGTGTCAAAAAAGGAGGGTCACGAATTGGTAAAAGGGCCACAAGACATGTTGTAACTACTAGGCTAATTGATAATGCTGGCAACATTGGTGAAAAACCCCAACTTTAGAGTAGATGGCAATTTTTTTGATATGATTTCAATCGATGTTCAAAATGTTGGTAGGCCTATAGGTCAATTATGGATGTTGAACCTTGGAAAACTGGCAGTTCCAAATGTGTTTGTGGAAGTTTACTTAATGATGGAGTTGGCCAGGCATTATAACCCTACTGATAGGACAATCAGAAGTGAGAATGGAGATATAATTATGGAGGAGACAAAGGACAAGATGATAGATGTTTTTGGGTTGAATCCCAATTATATTTGTAATGCAACTTTTTGTCGAATAGGAATTCTTCATGGTGTAACAAATCAATTTGTTCCACCTATTATAGACAATGTATGTCATGGCGTTGCTCTAGGTGTATTAGATTCGGTAGGTGTTAGCCAACCTTCTACTACTGCCACACCAATCAGTCAGGCACCCGTTCAAGCTAACATGTTACCCTTATCCAATCTGAGCCAGCAAAACTTAGGCTCATGGAAGAACAATAAGCATGTCACACCAAAAAACTCGGGCATGAAGATGTAAAATTCTGGTGGAACATTAATTGAGACTAAGAGGTAAAGTCCATGTAAACAAAACTCTAAGTATGTGTTATGTCATGTGTTGTGTGTTGTGTATTTATGTTTTTGTGTTGAGCTATCCATTCAATACACATTTTATAAACTTATATAAGGAAGAATATTCCTTGTATCTAGCATCTATTGTTGTTTGTTTTAAGTTCATACTTTGAAGCTTTGTAATACCTTTGCAAGTAGAAAAGTATTGTGCTATTTTGTTTTACCTCTTTGTTTAAATCTCCCTACATTCTTGCATCTCACAAAAATAATCTTATAAAATGGTTGCAGTGCATATTATTTGTATGCACTATCCTTCATAGGAATTTTTAATAATCTCATTTTTATTTTCAAAATAAAAAATGGTATAAAAAATAGTAAAGGGGGAAAATGGAAAATTAAATAGGTGTATCCAAGGTAATATGTTATGAATAGAACATAGTGAAAAGGGCCAAGATCAAATGGTAAATCCATTGGTTCTCATTGAGTTTCTACTTTCAACATTCCCTAGACAACATCTAAGAAATTATTACAAACAAATACACATTGAGTTTACTTTTCAACAAGACATTGGTTAATATTAACCTTTCAATTCTAGTATTTCCTTAAATAGTATTTCATTCTGGTCTAGGGAAGTATTGAGAAATCCAATATGTGTGTATGATGACCAGTAGGAAGGGGGTGGAAACAATAGCAATGCTTGTGCCTTCCCTTGATTTGTCAATGTAGTCAAGTTTGGATAAATCTCAAAATCTCAAATGTTACTTTGGGCAATCATAATAAAGTGGCATAGTTCAAGTTTAATTATTTTATACTATGAATAAGTGCAAGAGTTTCATCACGTCAATCAATCATGTTATTGATAATTCATTTTTAAAATAATTTTATTAAAAATATATATATATTTTTTTATGAAAAAGAAAATTTTATTTTACATAAACATATAATTAAATCACAAAAACAATAATAATAACAATTATGATTTATTTTGTAACATGCTACAAATTTATCCAACAACTATTACCAAATTTTTTAACTTAGAAAAGTAAATAACATAAATGCTTAAGTACATGATCATAAAAGTTTCCTTTTTCATTATCACAAAATGTACATTGCATATATCATTACATGAATGAAGTAATCATTATATAATTTCCAATAAATGAAATTCAACTTTCCAGGACATTACACAAAGGAATCATGATCATAATCATACACGTATCATAGCTCACAAGAGTTTACAAGATTTCAGTGGTTTAGAAGTTGAAGTGTCCACGTATGGATTTGACTTCTTCTATTTCACAAGACTTGGTAGCCATGTACAAGAGGGAGAGCATCACCCAAGTGCTTTTATTCCAACCACGTACTTAGGCAGTCTCTCACACAACTTCCTACCTAGTAAGATGGGCTTACCCTTCAACAAAGAGTTTGGTATGGAGACCATAATAATGCACATCTGAGTATCTGATGTTGTGTGTCCTACATATATAGTACGACCATATAAAAGATACCCTCGAACAACCATGACTCTACTAAATAACTTATGTACTCCAAGACCACATTGAACTGACTAAGTATAAGTAGTGTCTTTAACACCTACTATGTCCAAATATTTAATATAGTAAGTCCACTATCTATGTACTGGTGTTGTATGTTCACCCACCCTTACTCGTCTTGGAAACTATCTTGACCACTGAACCTTATGGTTTACAATCACAAACAAGGACTCAACAAAAGTGACAACACACCCAAAGTGCCATCATAGAACTTAAACACTTGAAACAATCACTATAAATACCTTATTACATACTCGCAATGTTTGGATTTCAACATCTACCTCAATTCAATATTAATATCCAAACCCTAGGAAATAACTAACCCTAATCAAATAAGGTATATAACCAACCGACAATGCATGTTCTCTACTAAAACAATCCAACCAACATATAAGTATTACTATCATAATATCATTCAACCTAGATTTCCCATCATGACACCAATTCAACTTATTAAAAATAGAAATATCAATCAAGCAATATATAGTCAATATTCTACTATTGATATTATTAATATTCCAACAATAACTCATCTCCAAACATAAATGATCATGAAAAATTCATATAGCACTATATTAATTTTTTAATTCAACTTCATTCAACCAATGAAGAAATCAATCATTCATTTTTATCTTTCTATAAAAAAATGCATCTAATAATTGTACACCAATAAACATTCAACATTTCACTCAAATTTAGGAAAAAAAAAAAAATAGATGAAGAAAATCAAGCATGTTTGGAAAGTGATGCTTCCAACGGATAACTCTTGCAACTTATATGAATCACTCTACTATAAGCCTCCTATGTTCTTAGCTTCACCTCAATCCAATAGCTCACATAAACTCACTAAAGTAACACTCTCAGCTCACTCAACAAATTTCTCTCTATCTCACAAAATGAACTCTCAACTTGCTCTCAAAGACAATACAACAAATTGAAACTAGCGGCATAAACTTAGCACAGAGATCAACAACCAAAATAATGGAATGTAGCTCTCAATTTATAGAATATTATGAGTAATTGAATGCTACAAGTTAGCTAAAAGATATTCCATCTAAGTTAACATCAAAGTTAATATGAGAGTATTTTGAGATGGAGCGAGTTGCGAGAGTTTTGAGTGGGAGTAGGAGCGGGAACCAGAGGTTTGAACTCTGCCCAGGAAGAGAACGGTGAATCTGACGATGATCCAAATTACGTGTTTTTTTTTTCGTGGATCCTCTTCGTTCTTTGGCTTTGGGAGTAGGAGGTCGATCCTTTTTGGTGGTTGTGCATGGGGTGTTTGGTGCATTTGGCTTTGTTTGGTTGTTTAGAGCTATGCGGGTGAGGAGGTCCTATTTGTCCCAAGTCTCTCTAGCATTTCTGGACTTCGTTATTTTTGTGGCCTTCGTTCCTTTGCTTATGGCTTCTCCTATGGTCTCGAGTCAATTGTGGAGGTTATGGAATAGAGTTTTGGGGTTCATGTCCATTTTTCTTTTCCCTACAATCTCTCAGCTCTTTGTGGGTGTTGGCTTTATGGGGTTGTCTGTTGTAGTGGCTATGGTGGTGTTTGTGGTCATCATGTTCTTTCTTTGTGCCGCAGTTAGCTCTTTTTCTTTGTCGTCTATGTTGGGCTTGCTTGTGCTTCCCCTGTTTGTTGTTGGAGGATGGTGAGGCTTGTGGTGTGGCTGAAGGAAGACTCTTTTTCCCTCCTTTTCTGGTTTTGCCTCAAGAAGGTTTTATTGGCCTTGGAGAATTCATCTTTTCCTATCTGGTGCTATCTTTTATATTCTAGGATATACTTCTGGCAGTGGAGATATTGGGTTTCCTCTATGGTTTTGGCTAGATTGTAGGTAACTCAATTTATGTTTGGCTCTTTTTCATGAGTTTGGTTGGGTTTCTACTTCAATTGGTGGGTTTGAGATCTTTTCCTTTGTTGTATGGGTTATTTTCATGCTCTTCTCCTATCACCCATAATAGTTTTTTTTTTCTATCATCCCCTTTTGGGCTTTAATGTCAGTTTTGCTAGTTGGCATTGTTTGTTTCTCAGTGGCTAAGTTGTTAATCATGTTTCTTCTTAAGGCTTAAAATTGATTTTTCTGGGGAAGATATTTATGGTGTTTTGAGTGGTTTCAATGGTTTATTTTGAAGGCTCAAAAGTGGTTGTGTTTGATGTTGATGGTTGCATCTTCTTTCAAGCTCCAGTATCTTACCATGTGAAAGGAGGTTGTGACTTCCCTTACTATCAAAGTCATTTCTCTCTTTCAAGTTGAACAGTTGGTGTCTTCTATAGAGGTGAAGACTGTTCCTTTTGAGGTGGAACCCTCTCCTTTTAAGGTGAAGTTGGTTATTGTAGACTTGGCAGGGGTTCTCTTCTTTATTGCTCATTTCTATTGAGGTGGAACTTGTGTGTATAGGAGAGTGTTGGATTTCATGGCAAGGGTTCTTATTTCTTTCTCTCCATTAGAGGGGACCCCACTCCAATTGAGGAGAAGACTGGGTTGGCATTTCAAGTGGGATGGAGCTATAAGGAGGTGTATGGATGTCAAATTTTTTGATCTTCCTAGCTTAGTGTTCTATTAATGAGTAAATGGTTGAATGTAGCTAGAATGCATTGTTTCCTGACTATTTCAGGTGGTTATTGTTAGTTTCCTAGGTTCATTTGGGTTCGAAGGTTTCAAGGTCCCCATCAAAACTTGGTTGTAAAGGGTTTAAGGTTTCTTCAAAACCTATTTTGGGTTCAAGGTCCCTATATAAACCTAGTTGTAAAGGGTTTACGGTTCCCTTCAAAATCATGTTTTCTAGCTTGGGTAGTCTAGTGTATATCTTTTGACTGGCTATTGTTGTTGGGAAATCATCAGTGTTTTTATTTGCTTGTAGTTGGATTTTGGAATGGCTTCAGGTATCCTTAAAATATATTTGTAAGGGGTTTCAAGTCCCCTCAAAACATGTTTTTCCATAATCATAAACATATATTCCACCTCAATTCTTAATTTCTGCCACATCTCAAAACATAAAATAAGAATCTAGATTGATTTGTAATTCTTAGAAAATTGATTAAAAAACTAGGATCCCTTTCCTCTGGTTGTTAGAAAAAGAGACAAGCATACAATTGACACATAAATAACTAGTAACAGGGTATGTGTAGGATCATCATGGAAAAAACAGGCCCTTAAGTGGCAAAAAATTTAGAAAAATCAGAGTTAAACAACTTGACATAAAAAATTGAATAAATTATCTATATTATTTTAAAAATATTTAAGAATATAATTTTTAGAAAATTTAATGTAGTTTCTAAACTACTAGATTTATTTAAAAAGGAAAAAATCTATTTGGTGAAAATTTGAAATTTCAATGTAGTAGTACTTAAATTTTAGGGAAAAATAAGTAAGTGTTGTCGACCACCCTAACCACAATAAAATGATAATATTTTTTCATGATATTTTATATATAAGTAGAGGACTCATGTCTGACGTGATGCACATCTTCTTATAATTTTTTCTAAGTAAATAATTAATTATGATTTTTAATCACAACTTTAAAAAAAATATAAAACTCAATGTCCGACCACCTTAACTTGGTCAAAACTTCATGAATTTTTTTTCTTTTTTTTAATCTTATAGTGCAAATCATAGAATGTGACACATGTTTTGGATTCAAAAATGTGATACCATTTGAAAGCTATAGATGTTTTTCAATCAATCTATCAATCAGGACTTTAGTCGTAATTCAAATAGAAAATGAATAATAATTATTTCTTAATTTCAAAGTAAAGAATAATTTATATTGGTGTAAAGGTGAGAATCTCCTTTAAATACCCTTTTCATTTCATCAATTTTTGGTAAAAAGAAAGTGTTCAGCCACATACCCATCATATCGCCACTTTTTGGCCCATCATGATCCTACACATACCCAACATATTTAGATCATGGAACATATGCATATGCCTCACAACCAAAAACTCTAAGATATCTTAATGAAGGCTTGTGATCTGAGAATGCCTCTATAGGTGTTTTATCAACAAGAGATGATAAAATGCAATGCTCATAGAAATAAAATTTAAGATCACAATTAGACAACCCTTTAACAATTTTTAAAATTTTCAAGGTCATTAGACACTTCTCTGCAATCTGGCCAAGTCTTTGGTTACATAAAATAGTTTTCTCTATAGGTAACTTTGATTCAAAAGAAAGAGCACCCTTGGGTACCCAAAATCCATGACCATCTGTTGAAGATGAAACCCTCACCTCTTCAATAAATCTTATATAATGTGCCATATTTGACACCTTTAGCAATCACTATACCACCTCTTGTTGGTGTAGATAAATTCTTGTACCTAGTTAATTCACTACTAGGGACTTAAGGGACTTATTTACATGTTAATTTTACTTAGGTCCTAAGAATATTTTTAGAAGATGTTAGCTGTTAGTAGTTGTTATCTTATCTTTTAACTTCTAACACTTATGATCAAGGTAGTTGTGATGAGTTGTCTCATGTCATATGATTAAGAAACATGTCATAATACTATGACATCTTATGTCTCACCTTGGCTATATAACCAAGGCATCTCTCATTTATAAAACAATCCACTAAATCATTAATTGATAAGAATATAATTTATTCTTGTCATATTGATCTTTTCTCTTTTTGTGCTTTCCATTTGGCCTCAAGATTTTGGATGGGTATCTCCATAGCTAATTCTAACATGGTATCAGAGCAAGTGAGGTGTCTTTGGTTAGCCATTTTTTGAGAGATCTTGCTAAATCTGGGAAAGTTAAGTATACTCTTCTCTTGGATCATTTGATGATATGGAGAATAAAAAACCTTAATAAAGATACTAGATTTTGGGGGGGTTCGTCTTTGTGGCTCTTTATTGAAGGTTCAAATTAGAGCTTGTTAGTGTGAATCTAAGCTCACTATTAAGTTTAGAGGGTTCGAGAAAGTTATTTTTTCCTTTTTTTCATCCAAATCAAATGTATGAGGCCAAATTTATTGGGTTTCGAAGCTGAAGAGTGGTTGCCATATCCAAAAGGTAGCTATATTTTGGGGCATTTTGGGACAAATCCAATCCTACCATCTCATCCGGAAGTGCCAAAAATACTAAGATCTACTATCAAATCATCCAAATCCGTGAAGTTATCCATTGAGGAAAAACATTTTTTCCTAGGGAGTCGTACAACCCCTAGGTCATCATTAATTATGTAGGGTATGTCTTTTTAAAAGATATTTTTATTTCTCTAAATTTTTGTGAAAATTTTGAAAAAAAATTATAATGCTTTTGCAAAACAATTATTTGAAACAATTTATTTTAAAAGAAAAAAAAATATGCAAGTTTATTGTGTACATGGTACAGTCTGAAGACTATACCCATCGTACTACCACAACCCTACAACATTGCCACTTGGCAACATTTTATTAGCTACAACCCCACCACTTCAATTGACAATGATTGTCATAAATTTGGTGGTCAAAAGTTTCATATGGAAAAAATCAAATAAAAATTGGCGTCGACAGATTTGAAGCATATTCTAAAAGAATCTGCATAGATTCTAGCCATGAGAATATTCTAAAAAGATTCTTTGTAATAGGCTAGCCCCTACCGACTAGTGATGGGCATTTTTCTATCATTTTTAAGCTCAACAATCGAAGAATATTCCCTAGCCCCAGAGCATATTCTTTTTTGACAGGCCATCGACTGTCAAATTTAATAAAGTAATCTACTGATGTCATCATCTATCAAAAGTGATGTCAATTCCCAAAAAAAAATTTATTGCCCATCTCCATTTACATTTTCAATTTTGTGGTCTAATTTCGAAGGCCCATATCTCACTCATTTTGACTCCTTTTGTGGATCAATTTTTTTGATTTGAGGCAAAATTTTGTACTTTTCATAGTGGTGCAATTATTTTTTGGTTTTCATGTCTAATTTTTCTAGAAATTATAGATTATCATAGGTATTGTTGCTTCGTCCTTATTTTGGGAACTTCAGAGGCTCATATCTTGCTCCTATGGTAAAATTTTTGGGTGCATTTTTTTTTTAAAGTGCATAATTTTTTCGTGTACTTTTCAATGCTATAAATAGATTAATCTCATTTTGTACCAAAAAAATTACTTGATTTTGTGGCCAAATTTGAAATTTGCATGTACCAAGATCAAGACCACTTTCCTATTTTTGGCAAGTGCCATCTATAAATGCACTAAGTATAAAGTGCCACAAATCTTATTTGCTGGGGGGTTTATTGATTGAGTAATTTGAGGGGGTAATCTTGCAATGGTTGATTGCATTCTATTTTCTTGGTTAATGTTCTTGCAAATGGGGAAATCTCAAATTGAACTCCTAACTCCACATAATTATGCTACATGGAAAAAATTAGTATGAAACTATCTCATGATGAAATGTCTAATAGGTCATCTAAAGGAAACTATTCATCAACCTACTGATGCTGAAAAATTGGAAAAATGGGAGCTTGATCATGAGAAACACTTGGATGCATATGTTCATTAGTCTCATTTGATTTACAATTTCATGTTGAATTATGTAAAACACCTAAAGACACTAGGGAGACTTTTGAAAAATTGTATGGTAAAACAAATAAGATTAGGGGATATTAGATTGATAATGATTTGATGAATCTTGATCCTAAAGGTTTTGACCATATGGGTATGTACAGGATCATCATGGAAAAAACAGGCCCTTAAGTGGCAAAAAATTTAGAAAAATTAGAGTTAGAAAATTTGACGTAAAAATTTCAAAAAGTTATCTATATTATTTCAAAAATATGTAAGAATAGGATCTATAAGAAATTGAATGCAGTTTCTAAACTATTAGGTTTATTTTAAAAAAAAATCTATTTAGGGAAAATTTGAAATTTCAATCCAATAGTACTTAAATTCCATGGAAAAAGTAACTAGGTGTTTGTCTAACCACCCTAACCACAATAAAATGATAATATTTTTTTATAATATTTTAGATATAAGTAGAGGACTCGTGTCCTAATGTGATGCATATTCTTTTGTAATTTTTTTCCAAGTAAATAATTAATTATGATTTTTTTATTACAACTTTTTAAAAATATAAAAACTCATGTGTCTAACCACCTTAACTTGGTCAAAACTTCATGAAATTCAATTTTTATTTTTTTTAATCCTATAGTATTCAAAGCATGGAATGTGACACATGTTTCATTTTCAAAAAATGTGATACTGTTTGAAAACTATAGATATTTTTCAATCAGCCTATCAATCAAGACTTTACTTGTAATTCAAATAGAAAATGAATAGTAATTATTTATTAAATTCAAAATAGAATATAATTTATATTGGTGGAAAAATGATAATTTTTAGGTAAAGAAAGAGTCATCAACCACATACCTTACAAATACCCATCATATTGCCACTTTTTGGCCCATCATGATCTTCCACATACCCATATCCAAGACTACATCTCCAAATTTAAGCAATTAAAAACATAGTTGAAAGAATGCAACATTGATAAAGAGGATTTACAATTGATTTTGAATGTGTTATCCAAGCTTGATCCTAAGTATTCAATATTTGTTTATTTATTTCATAGCTATCAACTTTTTATGGGAGTTGTAAGAGGGGGTTAGAGAATCCCTAGCCTAGATAAATTAATAGCCAACACTTCTAAACTTGAGAAACCACATCCAAACAAGATAAAACAATGAAAGCATAAGGAAAAATAAAAGCATCAAATCATAGTACTCCCCATCCTTGAACTTGAATCACTTCTCGTGTCTCTCCTATTTCTCCTTTTGCAAACATGCCCTTAGATTTGTAGTCTAACTTGTGAGAATACTTGCAATTGAATGTAGAAAGTTGGAGACAAAATGGCTGTTAAGTTGAAAATGGGAGAAGAAGTTCATGTTTATAGACAACCATTCAAATGGATAGTCAAAATTAATCTTCTAGAAAGATTCCTAGATCAATGGTGGAGGATGTATGAGAGGGAGGTTATAAAATTGATGGTCGAGATTAAGCCTCTAGAAAGATGCTAAGATCAATGGTCCAAAATCGATGCAATAATTATATGCCATTCTTAGAAGAATTATGACAAGTATGATGCCAACAACTATGACACCCAACAGCTCTATGACAATAATAAAGGCCATGACAAAGATTAATGATAGAGCATCTTTGACCTGGAGAGGGGCATAAATAATTTAATTTATATTTTTTATTCGAAAATGGAGAAAGTGGAGGAAATGGACAAGTGGCAACAAAGAATTTATTCAAATTATTTATTTGGGGAAAATGAAAAGGAGGATTTAATTAATTAATCAACTTAATTAAATGGGGAGATGAAAATTAGACATGAATAATTGATTTGAATAATTTATTCAAAAGGGAAGAATGCCACATAATTAAATAATTTTGACAATTATTTAATTATAAAAGAATAGACGAATAATGATAATTATTATCTGACTATAGACATACGATGAAAGATAAATAATTAGATAAATAATGATTTATTTGATTATTGAAGAAAGGGGGGTATTAGTAATGCAATTAAATAATTTTAATCAATCAGGATAGAATAAAGATTAGAAGGTGAATTAATTAAATAATTAAAAGTTATTTAATTAATAGAGGAATGCAATCAAATATGATTAAATAATTTCAATTATTCAATTATTGAAGAATGACGAACAAGAAAAAGGACACTCGAAGACTTAGGACATTTTTAGTGGCTACATTTTTCCCCTCTTTGACATAATGTAGTTCATTTCATTGTTTCAAAGAAATTTAATTTTGAAATATTCCCTAGGGAAAGTAGAGTGAGGAAAGATGACCATGAGGATTGTGGTATGGCCTCTCGATAGGACAAGCAGGTTCAAAGAGAACAAATCTTCTCTCGAAATGGATGATAAGACTAGAGGATTAAGGATAGAAGAAATGTTAGCATGGAAGGGGATGTATGTTAGCATGAAAGAGGAAAGGAGGATGAATATGGAAAGTTAGATGTGAAATGAGAAGAGAACTAACTTTCATGTTTACATTTTTTTATTTATCATCTTTGGTAGTAAAAATGTCGCAAATGGACCACAAACACCATGGTTGACATAGACTAAGGTGTGAAAGGTGACCATTTGTAAGAGACAAGTAGTCAAAAGACAAAGACAATAGACAAACCACAGACAAAAAGAAAAGAAAAGAGGACAAACCATAGACAACAAGCAAAGAAAAGAGGACATGATCCATGATCATCCCTCTAAATCCCATAATAGGAAATCCTTGAGGTAACTAGTAACATGACCCAAAATCAATCAAGATGATAAGAAAAATCTAGCCCAAATTGTTTGCCAAGATAGAAAATATGCTGATTGGATTTTATTGTCAAATCCTAAAACTACAGTGATAGAAACTATGCTATTTGATGAGATAGAAACTATGTAGTTTTTTTTTCTCTTTTTGACAGTAAAAGTGTTTAACTATATTTTTAAGAATTTTAGGAATGGTTTTGTTAGAGGCCTCAGCTTGGCTATTACCTTGAAGATAATAAGGTGTGGATAAATTATGTTGTATATGAAATTTATCACAAAGTTCATGGACATCTTGATTTTTGAATGGACAACCATTATCTGTGATGATGGATAACGGAACACCATAACGGAAAATGATGTAGTTTAGTACGAAAGTGGATATTTGTTTTCCAGTTATATGAGTGAGACATACAACTTCAATCCATTTCATGAAATAGTATGTGGCAACAAGAATGAACTTATGACCATTGGATGAATGTGGATGTATCTTTCTCACAAGATTGAGTCACCACTAATAAAAGGGCCATGGTGTAACAAGAGACTACAATTCTTGTGCAAGAGCATGTATCAAGTTTGCATGTTTTTGACACTACTTGCATTTTTTAACAAACTGATAAGCATCTCTTTCCATTGTGGGCCAATAATAACCCATACGTAAGAGTTTCTTGGCTAAGGTAGGAAAGCTAGAATGTGCCCCTCATATACCTTTATGTACCTCTCACAAAGAAATTTTGACCTCATTATGCTCAAGACATCAGAGTAAAGTACCATTGAGACCTCGAATGTAAAGGGTATCAGCTAATATGATGTAGGAGAAAGCTTGACAGATAAAGGTTTTACAAGATTTATTGGATAGAGTTGATGGTAAGGTGTTATCCTAAAGATATGTATAAATGGCCACATACCATTGGGAATTAGGACCAACAATAAGACATATCATTTTATATTGTGGTATATTGTAAGTAGGTTCCAAAAGAGGCTCTACTAAGAACTTATAGTAGGTGACATTGCTTGGCATTTCTACAAGTGAAAAAAATGTTTCCATTGCAATAGTAGTTCTATTACTATCTCAAGGAATCTACTCAAAAGAAATTGATGTGAAATAGGCCTTGTAATCATGGCCAACATTCTTTTGTAAGGCGTCAAATTTTCATCTTTTATTTTATAATCATCATTAACATGTCTAATCACTAACTAAGAGTCACCAAGAACATGCAACTCAAGGATTTTCCATTGCACAACCATACAAAGTCCAAATAGTAATTCCTCGTAGTCTGCAATATTGTTGGTACATGGAAACTATATCATATAAGATTTAGGTATACAATCCCCTTGTAGAGTAACAAAGAGAATGCCAACACTTGAACAACCTTGTGTGAAGGAGGCATCAAAATATAAAGTCCAAATATGTGTAGATTACATGTTGAAGATTGATTCATAAGCAAAGTCTCCAATAAGAATATTATCATATGTCACTGAAGCATCGACAAGTTGATCTGTTATAGCTTTTCCTTTGATTGCTTTTCTTTCTACGTACTAAATATCAAACTCACTAAGAATCATCACCCATTTAGCGAATTTTCCTGTGAGTGCTACTTTATCTAAGAGGTACTTAAGAGGATCATTTTTTGCAGTGAGCTTTGTTTGGTGTGTACTCATGTAATGTCATCAAACTTCTATGATGCAAAAACTATAACAAGGAATGCTTTTTCAATAGGACTATTCTTCAACCCAAAGGGCATGACATTCCAATAGAAGGTTCCCCAAGGAGAAGTGAATGTTGTCTTAATCTGATCTTCAGGAGCAATTTCAATTTGGTTATGGGTATGTGTAGGATCATGATGGGCCAAAAAGTGGCAATATAATGGGTATGTTGCTGATGAACTTTTTTTAATTCAAAATTGATGAAACGAAAAGCATTTTTAAAGGAGATCCTCAGCTTTCCACCAATATAAATTATGCTTTACTTTGAATTTAATAAGTAATTATTATTCATTTTCTATTTGAATTACGACTAAAGTCATAATTGATGGGCTATTTGAAAAACATCTATAGCTTTCAAATAGTATTATATTTTTTTAATCCAAAATGTGCATCACATTTTATGCTTCACATACTATAGGATTAAGAAAATAAAATTCGAATTTCATGAAATTTTGACCAAGTTAAGGTGGTCAGACATACGAGTTTTTTATATTTTTTAAAAGTTGTAATAAAAAATTCATAATTAATTATTTACTTGGAAAAAAATTACAAAAAAATATGTATCACATTGGGACATGATTCCTCTACTTATATATAAAATATTATAAAAAAATATTATCACTTTATTGTGGTTAGGGTGGTCAGACAGACACCTACTTCTTATTTTCCCTAAAATTAAGTACTACTCCATTGAAATTTCAAATTTTTTAATAGATTTTTTTTCTTTAAACAAACCTAGTAGTTTAGAAACTACATTCAATTTTCTATAGATTCTATTCTTACTTATTTTTTAAATAATATAGATGACTTATTCAAATTTTTATGTCAAGTTGCCTAACTCTGATTTTTCTAAATTTTTTGCCACTTAAGGTTCTATTTTTTCTATGATGATCCTGCACATGCCCTTATAGCCTAAGAAATCATCCATGAAGTATTAAATTTTATGTCCTATTGTCAAATCCAATATCATGTCAATGTTTGGAAGTGGGAAGTCATCCTTAGGACAAGCTTTGTTTACATCTCTAAAATCTGTGCAATTTCAGATGCCCCCATCAGGTTTTGAAACTAGTACTAAATTTGAAATCCAATCACCATTTTGTGTGCACTAACACAAATTATTCTATGAACTAGAATCACTATTCCATCAAAACACATCAATAGAGTTGTTTCATTTTGAAAAAAAAATCATCAAATAGATATCTAAACTACTCAAAAAAAGAAAATGCTTTCACATAAACTAATCTCTATTGCATTCCTATCATTCAAGAATTTGTGCTAATATTTAAAATGCTCCCAACAAAAGCATGTGCACAAAGAGCTATAATGAATGGAGATTCAAAATGAAATGCAAACATTCTCAACTTCGAAATGAAAATATCACTAAAATGTCATGGAGAAAGATACAAAGCATGGAGATGCAAAATTTGTGTGTAGTGTCAAAATGAGAGGAAAGTCTTGTTTAAATAGGCATCTTTAAGGTGAATGTAGGTTGTGGAAGGAATGTGGGATTAAAATACTTTCTTGGAGAAAAATATCCCACATGCATGAGGTAGGTGCAATAAAATATTAAAATGGATAAATGCATGCAAATGATAAATAAAGAAAATTGATAACTTAATGAATATGTGTGATATTTTAATGGTTTAATGAATATGCAAATGTACTAATGTATGAATATTTTATTGATAATTTAAATAAATAATGGATGAATTATTATGAGAATGGATTTAGTTAAAATGATTATGGAAATGGAGTTTATGAGTTTAATATTTTAATGACTATAGACTTGTAAATGATTTAATGAGATGGATAAATATTTATAAAATGATTATGCAATGGTTATGTATGAAATACAAATATGAGATGGATAGATGTGAATGTCGATTATGGACCTACACAAACACAAATCAAAATCACATAATTAGTCTAATATGTAAGTTAGAAACAACATTTTCCATGAAATTCATTTGAGATATCAAGAACAAGAAATAAATGAAGAACATGAATAAAAATGATCTAAACTTGCTCAAAATAAACAAACTCTCAATCCCATGAAGGAATTGGTACCATTTTGATGTGGAAAATGGCCCTTTCCCAATTCCTAACAAGCTTGATGATCAATGGTGAAGATTTGAAGCTCCTTGATACAATTTTGACATAACCTAGCTATGAACTCATGAAAATAGATGAAAGTGGATAAAGATGGATGGAAATTGCTTAAAAACTTCAAGATAATAAAGTTGCATGAAGTTGTGGATCCTCAATCAAAATGAGAGCCTTCTATTTATAGAAGAGAATGATGGAGGAAGAGGAAAAAGGGATGAATGTGGGATCAAACATCAACCAATGACAGAATGCCACTACTCAACATTTGAGTGGAAAAAGATTGGGAAAATTTTGTTGAATGTGTCAATAAATGATATTAGGTGGAATTTCAAATTTATGAAATGACATTTTGGAGGGAGAAAAGAATGAAGTTATTCCCACTTGGCTCAATGCACAAGGACATGTAAGAGACTTTTAATGCCTTGTTGGAAGGGACAAGTCCTTTTGGAGGGACTTTTCAAATTTGCAGGAATATTCTCACTTGATGCTTTATTGAGAGAAATTAGAAGATTTAATAAATAAAATAAATTGATTTATTATGCAAGTTGCAAAATCTTAAGGATTTGGAGGATTAATATTAGATTTAATCATGATTGAATTAATTTAGAGGAAGATTATGGGTATGTGTAGGATCATCATGGAAAAAATAGGCCCTTAAGTCACAAAAAATTTAGAAAAATCAGAGTTAGGAAACTTGACGTAAAAAATTGAATACATTATCTATATTATTTCAAAAATATGTAACAATAGAATCTATATCAAATTGAATGTATTTTCTAAAATACTAGGTTTTTTAAAAAGAAAAAATCTATTTGGTGAAAATTTGAAATTTCAATCTAGTGGTACTTAAATTTTAGGGAAAAAATAAGAGGTACGTGTTTGTCTGACAACCCTAACCATAATAAAATGATAATATTTTTATATAATATTTTAGATATAAGTAGAGGAATCATGCCCTGATGTGATGCATTTTTTTTTGTAATTTTTTACCAAGTAAATAATTAATTATGAATTTTTTATTACTAATTTTTTAAAAATATAAAAACTCATATGTCTGACCACCTTAAGTTGATCAAAACTTCATGAAATTCAATTTTTATTTTTTTAATCCTATAGTATGCAAAGTATAGAATGTGACACATGTTTTGGATTCAAAAAATGTGATACCATTTGAAATTTATAAATATTTTTCAGTTAGCCTATCAATCAGGACTTGAGTCATAATTTCAATAGAAAATGAACAATAATTATGTATTAACTTCAAAGTAAATCATAATTAATATCGATGGAAAGTTGAGAATCTCCTTTAAAAACCCTTTTCATTTCATCAATTTTGGGTAAAAAAATAGTCGTCATCCACATACCCATCATATTGCCACTTTTTGGCCCATCATGATCCTACACATACCCTTAGGTGATTTGACACTTTGAATTAGATTTTAAGATTTAAATATATCAAAATGAGAGGAATGGTTAGACTTAATTAAATAAAGTTTGATTTATTTAATTAAAAGGGGTGATGTTAGACTTAAATCAAATAAAGGTTGATTTATTTAATTTAAAGAAAGAACTTTAGAAGTTAATTAAATAACATTGATTTATTTAATTTAAGAGGAACTTTAGGATTGATTGATGATTAATTAAATATAATTGATATATTTAATTAAATAGGGGAGTTAGGATTAGTTAAATAAGATGATTTATTTAATTAATAGGAGATAATGATTTAATAAAAAAAATTGATTTATTTAATTAAAACATGAAATATGATGACTTTAATCAAATAAAGATTATTCGATTAAATGGTTAGTGAAGGAGATGATTTAGGATGAACTGGTGTTAGTAAATTAGGATCAGATGTATATAAAATTAATTAGTACATTTTTTCGTGTCTAACTTTTAACATGCCCCAATGTTCCCCCAGCAAAAATAATTATGCTAGGATACTACCCCCTTGAGAGATCAAATGAAAATTCTAATTTTTGGGTGATCTTGCAAAAAAAGAGGACAAGGTGCCTGCAAGGTCCAAAAAGGTTCCAAGATACTAAAAATGTGCCAAAATGCAACAAAAAGATGCAAAATGAGCCTCAATTATGAAAAAATGGGATCGTGGGTCCAAAACCCTAGCTAGATGGCTAAACAAGGTAAAAAACATTAACTTTTGAGCTAAAATGGGCCTTGAGAGGGCACTTCCAATTCATTTGCACATTCAACCTTTAGAAATTTTGCATTTTTGAGCTCTAACCCTCATGTGAGATGGTGCAAAGACCACTTTCCTAACATGTTTCTGAGTGTGTGAGAGTGTACCAGTGACTTCCTCGCACAAGACCACCGATATGTCATGTTGTCCCAACCTTTCATTTCAAAATTTGAGCATATTAATTAGGGTGAAAGGTCAAACTGAGTCAAGCAACACTATTTGGCACTATTGGAAGCTTAAAATTCACATTGTGCGGCCTTAAAGTGCACCTCTTATGAGTCCTGTGACATGGTGTCCTAGTTTAGCACTAGGGTTTAAGCTTCAAAGTGTGTTGCATGTGTGAAAAGCACCACGGTGGGCAAGTTAGAATTTTATGGCTTAGGTTCAAACTAATGTGTGGTCAAATTGTGTTGTGGCGGCATAGTTTGGAACTTGGAAGTCTTCAGTGGCATAGTTTGGAATTTTCAAATACTGACGCCATTGCAAACAGTGATACATTTGCTATTTTGGTCCCAAAAACTCTAAACGAGATCCTAATTTTTTTACAAAACTTGACATTGTGGCTCTACTGATGTAGGAGGATGTAGAGATTTTACATTCATGCAAGCATAAATCCTCAATTCTTAGCAGACTAATTGAATTTCAAGATCTACTTTAGGAGGATGTGGGAGTGATTGGGCTCTAGTACATTACATATGCATCACCTTTCAAGGAACATTTGGGCATGATGGCCACATTAGCAGAGCGATGACATAGTGAGACATCTTCATTTCACTTCCCTATAGGCAAGGTGACAATGACCCTAGGGGATGTCTGGCACATTTTTTTATTTCCAATCCATGGAGAGCGAGTCATCTATGACATAGTCACAGGCACTGACACTTGTTATGAGGTGATGGGTCTACACCAAATTATTTTTATTGAGGGAAAAATTGATCTAGAGTGATATAGGAGCATGTTATCACCATTCTATTTGATTATGGCAGTGATTATTTCAGAACTTTTGGCAACAGATTAGTGTGACAGATAATTAAGTCTGATATGGGGTCTTTCCTAGGAGTGGATGCTCCACCAGAGAGACTTCTTTGCATGGTGACCAGTGATGCTAGCCTCACTCTACCATGATTTGCACAATTTTTCCTACTATGATAGCAGGGCTCTCGAGGCCAGAGTGACACTTCTCCACATCTAGGCTTGGGAGCACATTGTAGTGCTTCATCCAAGGATTACACTAGTTGATATGGAGCTAGATGACCTAGTTGTTTGGTGGTATAGAGGTGGCCTTTTGTTTAGCCACACAAGACAACATGGCATCCCTCACTAGAGGAGGGTGATTGATGAGATGATAGTCTTGACATGGAAGCCATATCTTGGGATTTTGGGATGGTACAATGATGCTTAATAGCTATTCTTTGCTAGATAGGACATGCTAATGCAGGGAAGGGAGCATACCATGGTCGAGTGTTACCTACCCGATCAGGTGGCTAGGTAGTTTGGAGAGGCACATGACATGCCCAATGACCAGTACATAGCCATATTTTTCTACACTATGAGGGAGACGACATGGGGCTAGTCAATTCCAATAGATGATACAGTGGAGAGTTTGACGAAGCTGGTGGAGAGGCCATGGCCATATGATTATGGGTAGAAAGATGCTAGGGTGATGTAGGTATACAGAGATTGGTTTCATCCTCTCATTAGATTGACAGTGCTAGGGGAAACCTTTCCATGGCAGAGGCCTAGAGGCTAGTCAGCAAGGTGGGGGCGAGGCTGAGGAGGCCGATGAGATGGAGACAAAGGAGGAGGAGGAGATGGACCACCTCCACAATAGCCTAATCAAGTACAAAGGGATCAGGTTCTTGGAGATCAGTGGAGAGATGGGGATAGGCAGTAGAGAGATGGGGATCCATAGTAGCCGATGAGGGACTACTGGCAATAGCCACCACCACCTTTGCCAAAACAATGGGATGCTCTCATCCAATAGTTATAGGAATAGGTTGCCACATTGATAGCTGAGAGGGATTAGGGGAGAGCTGGGCAGGATCAAGTCATCCAGCAAAGATAGGCGGCAAAGCTGCGGGCCGCACAAGAGATGGGATGATGATAGTAGGTTGAGAGCATGGCCACATCCTCCTCTCAAAGCATAGTGTCTATGTGATCGTATCGTGAGGTGGTAAAAGAGGTAGAGTACTATTAGCTACACTATAGATAGGTAATGCCCCAAGCCACATGGGTTCCATATTTTTCATAGTAGAGAGGGTACAAGCCCCTAGAGGATCACGGGGAGAGACAGGCTAGTGAGGGGAGCAACCAATAGGGCTAGCTTCATTTTTTATCAGACACACCATTCTTTTTTCCATCCATGGGCTACATTTATTCATATCCATGTGGGTGTTTGATGTATTATATTGATTGATACACACATTTGATCCTCATTTGTAACATGACAGTTACATTTTATTGATAATCTATGAATAATATCATTCACTCTGATATGATGTGTTATTTTTTATCTATGCATGATGGATGGATGCTTTTACTTTCCTATATGCAATGTGATGACATGATATGATTTTATTTATATGTGATGCAATGCGATGATTCTATTTCATATGATGTAATGCAATGATTATGTAGATGTTTATGGATGGATGCATTTCTTTTTTTAGTATCTTTTCTATGCACTTCTTATGATGGCGTGGATGCAAAAGTTATGATATGTGGATGATTATGACATGTAAATGATCTTATCATGCTTAGAATAAAAAATCTATATTATTCCCTAAATGGTAATGCAAATGTGATGATGATTTATGATGTATCATGATTATGCAATGTAATGGGATGTTATGGTATATTCCTTTTCTCTTTTAGTATCTTCTTCATGTATGATATGATGATGCTTATATGATTATACAATGGATGATATATTGATGCTTATATGGATATGATGCCTATATTATTATGCACTAGATGCAAATGTGTGGTTATGAGATGCTTAGAATAACCAATCTATCTTATGATGATGCAATTCATATGATATGATAAATGTTTCCTACATGATATGAGATGCATTATGTTGATAGTTTGGGGATGCAGGATGGATGCATTAGTGATGTTTTTGATTTAACTATCATGGCACCATGTTAGTGCAAAAATAAGATAGAAGAAAAGAGATGATGATAAGAGGATCCAACAAGTCCATGATCTAAGAAGACCTTATTGGATATAATGATGAGATATGGATGATGTTTTCTTGCACATAATTGGTATTTTAAAAAGGCTATTTACCTTATGTTTGATTACAGAAATAATACAATGCATTAGGGTATAAAGAACTAGGAGGGCATTGCACCTAGTGTGATGGACTTTGACTCGACAATTATATAGGAGTACTTCTATTCACACCTAGTATACAAAAGCTCATTTATAAATTAGTTCAGATATTCCAAACATCTTGGACCAAAACATAGAAAGGAAATCCTTTCTATGTGGTCAACAAAACACCCAAAACATCCTCCCCATAAACTGAACAAAGCATACATGACCGAGGTTATATCACAAGAATATACAACAAGCACAATAGACAAAAGACAATGATCGTTGCCCCATTCCTATCTCTCTAAATATTTTGTTTAGACATCATCAAGAGGTCCTTGGAATGAGCACAATAAGATAAATACAACAAGATAAAATCAAGTAAACAAACAAGCTAATGTTCTTCATACCACTAGCCAAGACTAAACTACTCTAATGCCTGATGTTGATATCCATTGTAGGAAGGATGCATCCTAGGAAATGATGTTATAAAATGATGAGATTGATTGGATGATAGCATATTGACATGAAAAGTTGACCAACTTGTTTACCTACTGACCTAGACTTAAGACTTTGACATTCTAAGTTTTCACTTTTGACTACTAGACATGTTTCTGACTGTTTCACCAAAGGTTGAGGATGACGATGATTTCTTATGAGAAGATGTTTATTTTGGGTGAAAGTGAGATGAGATAGATGGATTTTTTGATTTTTTTGAATGTTTTTTATCTTTTTGAAATGTTTTGAGGCTATTTTTGGTATTTTTTAGATTTTGCAAATGTTTTGATTTTTCAAAATTTCCAAATGTTTAGGTGGTTTATGAGATTTTGACTAAGAGAGTAACCTAAATACCTATCCTAGGGGCCTTAGGGCTTGCTCAAAAGATTATCCTTGCCTACATTATACATGCAGAGACCACATAGTTCGAATAACGATGACTAAATTTATAAGATCAAGATATGAACAAAATGGATTGCCAGCGTATTATAACAGACTCCTAAAGGACTCACCTAAGTGTCTTGGGGAATGATCAAATATCAACCTTGCCTATGTTCAAAGCTCAGAGATGACGTATTTAGAAAATTAGAATCTAATTTTTGACTTTTTTAGTCACTTTTTGACTTGTTTTTGGGATTTTGATGTGTTTTGAATGTTTTGGGATTTTTTGATTTTAGGATGTTTTTGGACTTTTTGATTTTATGATGTTTTTGGATTTTTTTATTTTATGATGTTTTTGGATTTTTGGATTTTAAGAGTTCAAGAATATACACAAATCCGATTCGATGCAAGACATTCCCCAAGTATGATGTGATAGACTACTTCGATATAGGTAGGAAAAACTAGCCTTTGGAATGGGTCGAGTAGTACTATGAGGGATCATGACACAAACACAAAACCAAGCTATCATATGGATATAGATGTGTGATGAAAAGATGGGATGAATGCAATGGATGAATGATGCAGCACAAGTCACAGCGATCGGGATGGATGGAGAGTGCTTATTTACACATGGCGCTTATTTTCCACGTTTTCACCAAGGTACTTTTCCAAAGTGCCACCGAAGTGGTTTTCACTAGAGGACAATTTTTTTCACTTTACTGTTCTTAATACTTTTTCTGATTTTTTTGGAGTTTTAAATTTTTTTATTTTTTTGGATTTTTGATTTCATACCTTGAAAGATTAGGCATCATTTTTTTTGAGATGGGAGTTGTTCATGGGATAATGTAGAGGTTCCTTTTCAGGTGTTGATAACTGATATGCCCTTGACTTCTAGCTTGCTATGATAATGAAGGGACCTAATCAATTGGGTTCAACTTTTGCCTTGCTAACTAGATTTGGTAGATTTTTTTTATTTTCTTTCAGCACAAGTTCTTCAACCTAGAATATTTGGCTCTTGATCTTCTTGTTGTCATTTTACTTGAGGTAGTTTTGATAGATCTATAGATGGTTCAAGCCATCCAGAAACCACTCATCCAACAACTCTAGCTCATTTAGTTATGAAACCTAGTATTCTTCATCTATGATGTGACTTTAAATTGATATCGTCGGGGACAGAAGCTCGATCTCAATGGGGAGTATGGCTTCTAATCCGTAGACCAGGGAGAATGGAGTGGAAATTTTTGGTGTGCAAATGCTTTTCTAGTAGGCCTAAAGGGTAGGATTTAACTGCAAGTGTTAGTCATGAACAACTTCATTGACTATCTTTTTTAGGATTTTAGGATAGTTTTGTTTGTATCCTTAGCTTGGTCATTCCCTTGGGGATAATACAGAGTGGAAAAGCGATGTTGGATTTTGAGTTTGTAGCTTAGTTCCTGAACATCTTGATTTTTGAATGGTGTGTCATTATCTGAGATAATGGCTTGAGAGACACTGTAGTGGAAAATTAGGTAGTTTAGGATGAACTTGGATATCTACTTTCTGGTTATGTATAGGACATAGATATGGCTTCCACCAACTTTGTGAAGTACTCAATGGTAGTAATGATAAACTTATGTCCAATGGATGAGGTGGGGGTAATTTTTCCAATAAGATCGAGCCCCCACTGTGAAAAGGGCCACAATGTGATGATGGGATGGAGCTCTTGAGCTAGAGCATGGATGAGATATCCATGCTATTAACACTACAAGAATTTGTGTCAAACTTTTGACCAACTAAATGGTTATGAGTGAAATATTTTCACCTAAAATCGTGTGGCTTATACGTGGTGTATATAGTTTTGGGTAAAACCCTTTTTCTTGAAAATATAAAATAAAATTATTCTCATTGAAAATTTGAAATGTGACTAAATCTATATGTGAATTTTTGAGTGAAAGGGATTTGAAACCCTTTTGATCAAAATTTTCTATGTGGTTTCCTATGTGGTAGCTTAACCTCTATTTTGGAGAAAATTCATAAAAACTTCCAATCAACTCTAGATTCTTCCAACTAGGACTTATTTTATGAAAATATAATAATACCCATTTGTAGAGTTCAAAGTCTTCAAGCCAAACATTATTATAATATATTAGTTAGTTTTATTATGACTTTTTAGAAATTTGACCTATAAGTAAGTTTTTATAATCAAACATGACGATGATTAGAAATTAAAAAATAAATATTAAAACATATTAATTTTTTTTTTTTAAATACATGATACACTGGAGGAAACAATTCTTTCCAAAAGGGCACTATTTGATTTTTTAATGATAAAATTTACACAAAGTTGACCATGTGAAAACTATAATGTTCCACAATGAAGTTTACCACTTTAAAGCGTTATTACAAAAAAATATTTATCAATTTTTTTTCCATGTACTAGATACTGAAATTATATATTTGGAGTTCATTTTTTGTAACATGCCATTGACCTTTTTTTTTTGTGATATGCCTTTAACCTCAATTTTTTTAAAATTTTTCCACTATTCAGATTTTTCTCTTAAATTTATAAAAAATATGTCAAACTAATTTTTAAGTTTTTGTAAAAATTACAAGTATAAACTTCATCAAGATTCTAGATTTCATTAGTTTACATCATTCTGAGGTTCAAAATATAATGCACTTTTATGTTGTCAAAGTTGATTTTTTTTAATTTATTTTTGTCATTTCCTTTATGAAAGTGTCACACAAGTTTTAAATTTTACCGTGTATTTTCTTTGGATCGTAAATAACAACATAGTTCCTATCAAATATTGGCAAGACAACTTTCTTGAGATTTGATGATGTAATTATGTTTTTTTATAACTATTAGCTTATTGATTAGATGATATGTTACTTGTCTAGTTTTGTAAGCTTTACTTGTTTTCACTTGACTATATAAAAAATGGATAAAGTAATTTGAAATTATTGAATTTAATGGCTATAAATATACTATATTCAATACTAAATAGAGCTATGGACCCATACAAAAATTTACAATTGTGTTGCAAAGAAACTTCCTAATAGATTTATGATTGAAAACTAGCTAGTTGTTGAATAGTAACATTACCTTTTACTAAAAGTATTTATCAACAAACTTTTAAAACTCTTCATCTTTTAAAATTAATGCCTCCAAGCATTGTTACAACAGATAGAAGCAAATTTGCAATTGTTTTTAAAGGAAAAATATACTTTCAGCAAACACCATGTGTGCAATTTTAGAAACATGTTTTTCTTCATATGTAAGTCTATTTGAGATAACAAATGAAATTAAAACGGTTTAGAGACTGTGTGTGTTAGAAAATGAGTCACGTATAAATTGAAGATGGAACAACCACCATTAGGGTCTGTATCTCAATGGTAGAGCACTCTAGTAGCAAATAGAAAGTCATGGGTTCAACTCCTAACTAGTCCATAAACAAAATAACTTGATATTAGAACATCTCATCAACAAATGAGAGATCCTAATTTCAACTTCAAACTAATTGTGACTAAATCTTGACTATATAAAAATATATTAAAATGTAAATTCTACATAAATTATTACCCTAATATCATGCAACAAATACCCTACCCTACTCTGATTGCTCAGTAGATTTCGAGTATACCATAGGTGCTAGGAACAGAAAACCTTGCCAAAATTCTGTTGATGGACTTACCTGTTCTTGATTATATGATTTAAAAGATACTAATGCAATTCATTGCATGCCCTACTGCACAATTGTAGAAAATTTTAAAATCCAAGAATTAAAACAAATACTTTACCAGACTTCACCAATTCCAAGTAGAATGTCTCCGCCCTTCTATTTATCAATGCCCTATCTTTTAATTTTATACCACACTACACATTTGTCACATTGAAAAGTGCATTTGTTCACATTTTTCGTTTCAATATGTACAGCCTGAGTTGGCCTAATGGTGGAGAACTTGTACTCTTGAAAGAGAGGTCACAAGTTCAAATCCTGCAGGGGGTAAGGTATGTACACCTCGTATTGTGGAGCACGAGTTAGGTGCCTCCCTCAATATTGGGAGTACGAGGAGTCCCATATTGCTGTAGGCTGTTTGTAGACCCAAAAACAGATTGCCGGGTATCGTGGACTATAAAATAATAATATTATTATTATTATTATTATATACTATTCACATGTACGATGGTTGTCTTGGAAACCCCACGACACTGTAAAGTGTTTCGTATACCTGCAACACAATTTACTCTCAAGTTACCCAATGCTATAAAATAGACACATTTTTTCTTTGTAGTTTTGGTGTTTCCGCAAGCTACGCATCAGTCGTTTACCCTTTACACTAGCTCGTAAATCCCAATGCACTTCTGAAAATCTGCAATCTCTAAATGGAAGCTTGACGCAAATAATCAATTTCCAAGTTTCCCACCCTAAAAAATTGCAGTGGCGGGTAAGCGATGTTGAGCGATGAGTCTACGTGGATAGTAAACTTTCGCTTAGTTTCAATTGACTGAATACGTGGGAGAAATTACATTTCAACACTCTCCCTTAATTTCGAACACACATGCTTCAACATTTTCCATTCTCAAATTTTGTCTCTATAGTAGTTGCAAACAAGTCTTCGGACATACTCATATGATACCTTCAAACTATCTTCTAGATCTGTGGATCTATCCTCAACTTTCTTTCCAACTATGACAATCTTTTTTATTTGTTCGTTCGGAAGCTCCATGTGCCTTCACTTTTCTTTGCATGATTTCTCCTTCAACCTTGTCACTCTAACTACTACAGTTGTATCTACCTTTTACTGGTTCTTCTCTTTCAATTGCAATGATTCCTTATACTAGCTGGAACAATTATGCAACATATAATCTTTGGCTGTGGCCCATTCTTTAAACTTTGTGATCTTTGCTTTTGTGAATTCCACCTCTTAGACAACATCAATTTCTTCGTTCCTTGCACTTCCTTGACTGGCAAGCTTAAACTGCCTTTTGATGGCTACAACTTACTATGAGCTATGACTTACTATCTTTGCCTCTTTTGTTTGGCAGGATCCTCTATGATTTTTCCCTATCTGTATGTGTTAAAATAAGTAATTACTCCCGCATGCAGAAAAATCTAGAAAAAATCAGAGTCAGTTTGTTTTTCAGTTTAAATTAGAAAATCAGTTGTAGTTTCAGTTCGCATGAAGTAGGTTGCCGAAAAGCTAATTAGAAAGTTTAAAATAAAAACCAATCGGGTTCAGTTGTAATGTCGAAGTTTTTTTATTAATAAAAGATCAGAGCCACAGCTCTATTTTGGTGTGCATATTTTGTTTTCCTTCGACTCTGCCTTCCTAACAGAGTGGTATCAGAGCACCAGGTTGAGGATGAGCAAGGTTGGAGATCAAGCGGATCATTCAGCTGAAGATCCCTCTGAAGAACCCAAAATAATTTGAGGAACATGGCTTCAGCCAGCAGAGATTATGTTCAGCTGCAGCTTCCACCGCTCACAGGGAAGAACTATGATGTGTGGGCCATTAAGATGGAGACTCTGTTACGAGCTCAAGATGTTTGGGATTACATCAAGACTGGATATACTGAACCTGCAGATGACGCAACAGAACAAGCTCTCACAAATGCACAGAAGGACCAATTGAGGTTAAAAAGAAAGAAGAATGCACATGCATTGCATCTTATTCAACAAGCAGTGGATGAAGTTATATTCCAGAAAATCATGACCACGAAATCGGTGAAGACAGCATGGGAGATATTAGCAACGAGCTATCAAGGTATGACCAAAGTAAATACTGTTAAGTTGCAGAATACTAGGAGAGAATTTGAAAGTCTGCAAATGAAAGAAACAGAGAATATCGATTCATTCATGAATCGGGTTTTGATCATTGTAAATCAGTTAAAAGTATATGGTGATGAGATTAAAGATCAAACAGTGGTTGAAAAAGTTCTCAGATCTCTATCTACTAAATTTGATGCGGTAGTACCAGCTATTGAAGAAGCCAAGAATTTGGCTACACTGTCAGTTGATGAATTGATGGGATCACTTCTATCCCATGAGGCGAGAATAGACATAAATAAGAAGGATTCCTCCATAGAAACTGCTTTTAAAAGTCAGGTTTCTATCTCAAGAGATAGAGGTCGAGGCAGAGGTAGATCAAGAGGCAGAGGTCGAGGTGGAAGATATGGTGGTCAGAGAGATGGCAAAGAAGAGCAAGAACAAGAGAGTGGAAGCAATAGTAGAAGCTTCAACAACAATCAAAGATTCAATAAATCAAAGGTGAAATGTTACTATTGTAATAAATTTGGTCACTATGCACGGGATTGCAGGAAGAAGATGGCTGATCAAGGAAAGAAGAGTGCAAATGTAACTACAGAAAGTAATGACTCCCTGTTCTTAGCTTGTAATACAATGCATGAATCCGCTCATAACATTTGGTTATTAGACAGTGGTTGCAGTAACCACATGACTGGCAACAAGAATCTGGTTGTAGATCTGGATGAATTGGTCAAGACAGAGGTAAAATTGGGGACTGACAAGACTGTGGATGTAAATGGCAAAGGAGCAGTCAACATACTAACCAAACAAGGGGATCAGAAGACAATTTCAGAGGTATACTATGTTCCAGGTTTGAAACATAATTTGATCAGTGTTGGTCAATTGATGGAGAAAGGATATAGAGTTATTTTTGAGGGACATGATTGTCTCATATATGACAAACCTGTAAGAAGCTAATGAAGGTGAAAATAGTAGTCACCAGTTGATTCGCTCTAGTCATGAAATCTGTCGAGTCAATTCTTTTGCTCAAAAGGCTACATGTGTTGATGATTATTGGTTATGGCACTTTCAGTTTGGACATTTGAATTTTTCTAGTTTGAGATTATTGCAGCAAAAAGAGATGGTTAGAGGATTACCTCCCATCCAAGAACCCTCCAGTATCTGTGAATGTTGTATCTTGGGAAAGCAACACCATGAAATTTTTCCAAAGGAGTTGCATACAGAGAAAAGAAGCCACTGGAGCTGGTTCATATAGACTTGTGTGGACCCATGCATACCTAGTCGCTTGGTGGAAGTTATTACTTCCTCACATTTATTGATGATTTCAGCAGAAAGATGTGGATTCATTTTTTGAACAAGTCTGAGACTTTTGAAAAATTCAAAGAATTCAAAGCCCTAGTAGAGAATCAGAGTGATAGTTAGATCAAAGTATTGAGATTAGATAATGGTGGAGAATATGATTCGAATGCATTTCATGCTGACTGCAAACAACATGGAATTAGAAGGAAATTTACAACCAGATATACACCATAGCAGAATGGTGTAGTAGAGAGGAAGAACAAAACGATTATGAACATGGCAAGGAGTATGTTGAAAGGAAGAAATTTTTCAAATGAGTTCTAGGCATAAGCAGTTGCATGCATTATTTATGTGTTAAATAGATCTCCTACAAAAAGCGTGATGAACAAAGTTCCACAAGAAGCATGGTTTGGTATGCCTTGTAGTGTATCTCATTTTAGAGTGTTTGGATGCATAGCATATGCACAT
>VDFB02027707.1:0-14286 GCA_007258455.2 Sequoia sempervirens | reverse complement strand
ATGACATATCATCTTGTGGATTTTGTGGTGGAGTATATGTTGTGTACTATAGGATGGCAGATGAATTGTAAGTGGGATTTTGGTATGATGGAGTGTTGTATTGTGTGTAGGGTGGAGTTTGATACTATGAAGGTGATGGTGGTAGAGGTGCATATGCTGCTAACATATTTGGATTGACGATGTTTTGTTAGGGATTATAGTATAAACTGTCTTGTTGTTGTTGGGCGTATTTTTGTGCTAGCCATGCTTCCTGTTGTGTGACCAAGGCTTGTTTTTGGGCTTACTATTGTTGTTTTTGTTGTTGTTGTTGTTGTTGTTGTTGTGTGATTAAGGCTTGTTGTTGAGCTTTCTTCTGTTGCAATGCTTGCACTTGGGCTTGTTGTTGTTGCAACGATTGTTGATAAGCTTGTTTCACTTGCAACACTTGTTGTTGGGATTGTTGTTGTTGCAATGCTTGAGCTTGAGCTTGTTGCGCTTGCAACACTTTCTGGTAAGCCTATTGTGCTTGTTGCAAAGCTAAAGTGTGAGCTTGTTTCACATGCAATGTTGAAGTGTTTTGATGTTGTGACGGATTTTGGGTGATCATGGGTTGTGGATTGATTTGAGATGGTTGTAGGTTGTTTTGTGCTATCATTCCTTATAGAATTGTCGATTGAGAAAGAGGAAAGTAGGTTTGGGGCCCCGTTGGATTTTGCATGATGTGGGGGACCAATGGTATAGATGACGATGGTGCAATTTGGTATTGCGATATCAATGACACATTCTGACCTTGGATCAATTGATTAGAATGGTTCCCTTGACCTATGTGTTGAGGGTTCCCTTGTTGTGTTTGATGTGGGACCAAGGTATTACCTTGGTTGATGGGGTTTGTGATCAATCTGTTGTTTTGATTTGGATTGATGATAGATGGGGCTGATGTGTTTTTTGGATTGAATTGAGTGGTTTGGGTAACCACTTGTTTCAATGTGTCAATGGGATTGTTGGAGCCACTTGTTAAGGGTTGACCTTGCATGAGGGTGTTAACTTTCCCTTGTTTTCCCACTTGAGGCACTTGGTTCACATTACCTTGTGTAATGTTGGGCACACTTTGGGTACTTCTAGTGATGGATGAAGATGGTTATGCTCAAAATATTGAGGTTGTCGTGGTGTTATGAAATATAAGGGGTTTGTGTGGATGTAGATGGTGTTCTGGAATGGTGGTGGAAGAATGAGATGGGCCATCAAATTTTGGTTTCCAAGTTGTATCTTGGGGAAGATTAGTGTTTTGGGTACCCAAAAGTGTGTTGCCTCCTAAAGGGAGAGTGTGACCAAGATCAATGGCAATCCTAGTTGCAAGACTAGGAGTTAATGTTTGACTTGGCACAAGGGATGGAGTTAGTTGATTCATAGATTGGGTTAAACCTTGTGTCAAGGTTTGTGCAAGAAAAGTTGGAGCCACATTTTCTAAGGTTTGATGTTCTTGTTTATACTCAAGGAGTTCTTTTTTAGTGAGCTCAAGTGGGTTGTTCATGAAATATTCTACCAAATACCCTAAAGGATTTTGTGGTTGTTGTGAGGGGGTAGAATGGCTCCTTAGATCAAATTCTTGTGGAGTAGTATCACTTGCGGTAGATGTGTTTTTGGTTTGTTCCATGATTCTCTTGTGTTGTGATCTTGTTGTAACCATAAATTATGGGTCACCTATGGGAGAGGTATGTTGAGATTTATAATGTTGAAACTCTCTAGTTGACTCAAATTTTGGTAAAAGGGACACTCTAAGTTGTTTTGGACCAATGGTGTGAATGGATGATGAAAAGGGTGAATGATATAGGGGATGAAATTTCTAAACTTTTGGACAAAACTTTTGACTAAAAGGTTTGATTGTTTTGATGTCTTGGATAAAAGGTGTTTAATTAACATGTAAATCTTTAAGGTAGACTTGTGACCTTCAAGATAGACTAGTCCAAAATGTGATAACTAACTCAACTAAGTGCATGGAAAAGGATCCATTTCACACACAACATAGCTAAGTTAGGGGATTGGTTTGATGATTGTCTAAGTCTAAAGTGTTGATATGTCCAAAAGTTTCTAAAGTTGTTTGGTGAAGTGAAATGTCAAATATGATGAAGGTGGATGAAATGTTTGACCTAAAATGTGTTAAACTAAAAGGGACCTTTTTTTTGAAAGACCAAAGTAGTGAGAAACATGCTATACCTCTAAAGTGATAAAACCTTAAGAACTCAATGATTTTGGTAAAATAGAACTTGGACTCAATGTTTTACAATACTTTCCTTATCTCACTTTGCTTGTTTTGTGGAGTCAATGTTTGAACATACATCAATGTGGGGTGTTCATTTGATTTAATCTTTTCTTAAGTGAGATTGTTTCATTACCACATCAAGAAAGTCTTAATTATTGTCAAACTAAGAATGTCTATGTCTAAGCAACCTTTATTTCACAATCTATTATGTGAAAATTATGAAGCTAAGGCCATAGTTCCCTATGTTAACTTTGGAAAGTGTGGATTTAGATATAAGTCCAAATATTTAGAAGCCTCTAAAGATTAAATCCTTAGGGACAAGCAACAATATTAGGACCTTGCAAAAGGTATCCATACTTAATCCAAATGGTTTGAAATTTGATGCATCATGTTGATGTGTGTTTAAGATGTTTTGGAACCAAGAAATGTACCAAAATGACTCACAAGAAATATAACATTCCTAGCTCAAGTGGGTACGTATCTTCTCACTGGGCTTACCTCATGCCTCGAAGGGATGATTTTACATGCAACATTGTGGATAAACAAAAGAAAAAGAGTCCATTCTCTTTAAGCCTTTATGCCTTGACCCACAATTTGGACATGGTAAGTAACTTCTTGGAATCTAAGTTCCAATGCACCACTTTAAAGAATGCTTCAGAATTGGGCTTGGTTGGATACTAAAACAAGGTTTTTAATGAAAAAAAACAAAGAACACCCATCATTACACTATTTTCCGCTAGCCACTTAAGGCTCTTTAATCATTCTCGTTCCACTTAAGGTATGGGATTAGGTGTAGTACATTGTCGCCCAAGATTGAAGCTATTTTTTGTCGATCTCGCAACCTTTAATATAGCCCATCGATAAACATGCTTTGAAAACTTGGTTATCAATTCTCCATTGCAAGATGTATCTCATAGTAAGTCCTCTTTTTTGGTTCCCAAATATATAGATTGCTAAACTATAAAAGTATGTCAAGATTTGTCTTTAAGTTTAACAAGGATTTGGACAACTAACATAATCAACCAAGATGGTTGGGATTCCTTGCTCTTCAAGCTCTACTTCACCTATGTGGTTGTACCTTTATCACCAATGAATTCAAAATTTCAAAGATAAAAGTGGTGACAATTAAGAAGATTATGACCTCACACAAATTTAGAGGCTTTGCTTAATTCCAATCTTCATCAATTCATTCATCCACTCATAATCTATTTCGCACTAGCATGAGGGTTTGAAATAGATAATCTAAAACTAACTTCTACTTCTAATACTACAACAAAAAATCTAAATTGGATTATAAAATGTGATACAAGGGATGGTTTTGGAAAATGAATTGATCAATTCCTTTTTTGGGTAACAGAGTCAAAATTCAAATTGACGTGTCTTCCTTTTGGGTATAACTCAAATTACTTGGCACAATACTATTTATGACTTGCATAAACATGCAAAGTTATCTTTTATCAGGTTCTTCTTACTTATCCAATTGAATCCTCTAGATTACTGTGACCTATTCAAACGAATTTAATTCTTCCTTAAAGAAACCCTATTAAACAAATCACACAAAACATGAATTGAGTTTTGACAAACCAAACATATGCTTGATACACTAATTTAAATAAAAAGGAGAAAAAAAATGGAGACAACCAGGTAAAATTTTATCAATGATATTCAACAAGTAATTGACAACTAGAATTCTAACACCAGAGAAAGAAACTTTTGATTTATATGCTTCAGCAAATAGGCCTTTACAATTTCCTTTTCCAAAATCCAATTCCCCCCTTCTAAAAGAAGTTCCCCATGGTCTCAGTTTCCTTCTTATAGGAATGAAAGAAGTGACAAGCTTTAGACCATTCACATTCTAAAAATTGAATTTTCGTATTCCCATCCTTTGGTATGACATTATGCAATATTTGTTCAGTTGCTTTCCCCTTGTACTCCATTTTTTTCATCTATGTTCGTTCCCATGTCCCTGCTAGTGTCCACCATTTAACTTTTCTACTCGGGCTTTCCCTCTTCTGTGGTAATGATCAATTCTTTCTACTATCAGCATGGGATTTTCCATCATCTGTTCGGTGCCTTGCGCCATGACCCCTCTCATTCTTTCATTCCTCATGTGAAACCCTAACTTTTTCTTCGTTGTATAAAAGAGACTACAACTTTTTTCTCGCTAATATCCATCTCTCTCCCTGATAGACCCCTTAAACCCATCGTATGCTTCTTTTTTTTCAGGATATCGAAGGGACTCAAATTTACTCACTCTAATATCCCAGAGTCTCTTCGAAAGTTTTATTGTAAGTTGTCTCTTCAAAAATATGTTGTCATATCATATTTTTTGATTTCGGCCAATGAAGTCCTTTTCTCTCATATTTTCAGATTTAGAGCAACAAATGTCATGTTATTTGATGCACATCGCTTCATCAGAGGGAATCAAAACTATCTCCTCCTGACATGTCACTATGTTCTTGATGATGCTTCATTTGGAGTGTCAAAGGGACATTGAAGCAAGTCCCACCGATATGACTTGGTCTCTTCGACATAGTTTATATTAGGGTCCGACGGAAAATGCGAGCTTAAGAAAATAACTATGGGAGCACAAATGTGATATTCACAATGGCGAATTTATGTGACACATTAAATAATAGGGTGCATAAAGGAATCATAGCAAGACACAAGTTAGGGAAAAAACATACATGTATGATGGAATGTGTCCTAGGCAAAGATATAACATATAAATTTTGGGCCTGGAAAATGAATAGTACAAGGGTTAGAACTCTTTAGTGGACTCTTGGAACTAGGGTTTGACAAGCATTGAATGTAAGGTAGGTGAAAATTTTCCAGTCCCAACAACAGCTCTAGTTGGGGATGAATGGCTATCTAGAAATTGCACAAATCCAGAACATTTCTCTGGGTTGTAGACCAAAAACACAAAACTGTGCAAAACAAAGAAAACCAAAATTGGGAAAAAACCCTAAACTACTATGCATGGAATTTATCTTCTTTGAGAAAAGAAGTGTTTTAGAAATTGTCCATGCACTAGCAACTCCTGATTCTCACCCACCATGTTTTGCAAGTAATATGAATCTTCACAAAATTTTCCAAAATTTTGAAGGTTCCAACAATGGCTCCGACTAGGGATGTATGCCCCTTGCAAGAATAGCAAGAATTCAGATCTATGGTGGAAGAAAATCGAGTGTCTTGTCCATAGGGTAGCAGAGTCAAACTCTTTCACTACCTTGAATTGGTATGATTTGAAAAATCACACCACAACTGATGGCACTAGGCCACCAGAAAAGAAAAAGCTTCTATTTTCCTCTATCATATACTTTATTTTCATTTGACTGCATCAGGTCAAAACTAAAATCACTATCACTCTAAGCCTGAAGACAAACATTACCACTGGCATTCTAAAACATATCATTATATTTTCCCATACCAACATTAGTTCCATTAGAATGTATCTCACAATCAAGCATAAATTGAAAAATATCATCACCATGTGACAAACATCCACCATATTCTTTTAATGAAACATGTTCATACATAATGCAACTATTAGCATTGCCTATTTCACCATCATGTTTCACTGAAGATTTTCCCAAATAGATTGAGATATTGAAACACTCATATGTTGTCTCATAGCTAGTATCACACTACTACAAACCATGAGAATTATGTAAACAATCCTTCAACATATGGAAAGAAAAACATTCATATACTAGCTCATTTTGTAACGACAATTCAACTTTTTGGTGAGAAGAGTCATCAAGAAATACTTCATGAACATTATTATCCTACAAATTATCTTGTCTATTTGTGGAAGGAAAATCAAGTGGACATGTGCCATACTTAGTACCCGGAGGAACATCATCATTGTCAAAGTTTATCTGAGAAGGACACAAAAGCTCATGACCATTTTCATGTACATACCTCTAATATTCCATGGTCAATAAATCTGAAATTTTCTCACTGCTGAGTGAACATGCTTCTTCTTTCACATCTTCCACTACTTCTTCTTCTTGATCTCCATAAGAGCTGCAAGCACCACTTAGTTGCAAATCAAAATCCATAGGGTTTTCATTTTTATCATTAAAATCTAGATATTCAATGGATTCATCATAACATACACTGCTCATATCATATCAGAATGAATTTCCAACAACCTTGCCAAAAACATAGTCATAATCTGATAGGACTTCTATATTTTCATCCTTATTAACATTCAATCTGTCATTACAATTATTTTGACTTGCATACCCATCCTTTGTAGATTGATTACAATCATTACCCTCTTCATTGATGCAGGGCACACTATCCCTCTTTGTTTCAACTTCTAATTCATTATTGTCATTGCTATGAAAATGCATAAATGGTTGCACCTCCATTGTTTGATCATGAAATGCACTCAAATTATTATGTATTTTATTTTTAGGTGCACCCACCATATCATTAAATTGACCCCAAGCATTATCTACTTGTGTATGAGATACTACCTCGGCTGTAACATGCTTCTCATTCTTATACATCTTATTTATTGATGTAGTGTCACCATCATTTGACCTATATTCATCGATAGTACCATTGGTATCAATATCATGAAATCTCACCCTGAATGTATGTTCATACCTAGTCTTTTCAACAAAGTCAATCAACTCAACTACTTGACTTAGGAAAATGGGATTCCAATTTTTAGACCTTTAATCTGGACCCAATTCATATGCATTCAAAAACAAGTCAATTGGAATAGACTCATGAGGTTTGAAGCTATTAGGTATGTTTGTATAAGCATTCATAATCCTTTTCAACAAGGAATAACCTGTTTCACATTCTACTTTCCTTATGGTAAACATTTCCTAAATATGGACGACAGGGTCAATAATGTGTGCACTTTGTTGATAATGAATTTGGGGCTGAATGTGATGTGTGAGGTATTGATGTGGGTAAGTTGGAACAATAGGGGTATTTGCACCTTGAAGAATGCTCTCAACCTTTGATATATATTGCACATTTGCATATGCTATTTCATTGCTTGCTAATAGACTGAGGCCTAAAAGTTTGTGTATATTTTTTATTATCGTCATCAAATTGACTCAGGACTAGCCTTTTGAAATCTTCCCATGGAGATATACTTTGCATGGGTAAGCCACTATATCATTCTCTTGCATTAACCTTCAAATACCTTACAAAGAATTTCATAATGGTATATTCTACGCAAATCTGAAAGTCTTCAATAAACTCACAAGATAGTTGCACATGCTTATAAGTTGATTCATATTCCTCTCCATGAAACATAGGCACATGATATCTAAGTTCAAAGGGATAAGGATTTGGATAGCTTTGGATATTACTAAAGTTCAATGGTTTATATTTGTCTGGGACAAACACTTCTGTCTATGGATGTGGTTGACATTGTTGTCTATTCATTGTGCTTGGAATCAAACAAGAATAACTATACAAATGATACATCTTGTTTATCACTTTATAGTTCTTCCATACAAAAATAGTAGTCACACATATTTTAGCTCTTTTCTCTTACAATAGGCTCTCAAGCAAGGATAATACATAAAACAACTCAATGTCGGGCTAAAGATATTTTCAAATGAGCTTATTACTACATATTTCTCATAGAATATCATAACATTTTTGAAAACTAGAATAGAAGTACCTAGAACAATTGTAGCAGCTGCTGACCCTTCTTCTGAAAATTATGCAGATCTAGAACTACTTTGTATCCTCCACCAAGTTCTTGAAATAGAGTCGCCACCTCTTCTAGAGAGGAATAAATTTTATTTTTTGGGTCTTCTCCAAAAGCAGAGTCATTTGCATCTTTCTTCACCACTACTACAACAAAAATCTATCCAGGTCTAAAACTTCAATTTTTGATTTTCACCCTTTGATTCTTGACTCTTCCCAATGATAATCACTTATTCCCTATTGGATTCTCCAATCTATTGGTTCCCAAATCTGTAGATTGCTAAACTCTAAAATTATTCCAAGCTTTGTCTTCAAGTTTAACAAGGATTTGGCCAACTAATGGAATCAACCAAGATGGTTGGGATTCCATGCCCTTTAGGCTCTTCTTCGCCTAGGTGGGTGTACCTTGATCACCAATGAATGCGAAATTTCAAAGATAAAAGTGGTGAAAATTAAGCAGATTATGACCTCACATAAATTTAGAGGGTTTGTTTAATTCCAATCTTCATCAATTCATTCATCCACTCATAATCTATTTCGCACTGGCATGAGGGTTTGAAATAGATAATATAAAACTAAATTATACTCCTAATACTACAATAGAAAATCTAAATTGTATTATAGAATGTGATACAAGGGATGGTTTTGGAAAATGAATTGATTGGTTCCTTTTTTGGATAATAGAGTCATAATTCAAATTGATATGTGTCTTCCTTCTGGGTATAACTCAAATTACTTGGCACAATACTGCTTATGAATTGCATAAACGTGTAAAGTTATCTTTTATCAGGTTCTTCTTACTTATCCAATTGAATCCTTTAGATTATTGTGACCTATTCAAAGGAATTTAATTCTTCCTTGAAGAAACCCTATAAAAAAATCACACAAAACATGAATTGTGTTTTGTCAAACCAGCCATATGCTTGATATGTTGATTTAAATAACAAGGAGAAAAAAAAAATGGAGACAACTAGGTAAAATTTTATCAATGATATTCAACAAGTAATTGACAACCAAAATTTAGACACTAGAGAAAGAAACTTTCTATTTATATGCTTCAACAAAAAGGCCTTTACAATTTCCTTTTCCAAAATCCAATTCCCCCTTCTAAAAGAAGAAGTTCCCCACGGTCTTGGTTTCCTTCTTATAGGAATGAAGGAAGCAACAAGCTTCAAATCATTCACATTCTAAAAATTGACTTTTCATATTCCCATCCTTTGGTATGACATTCTCCAATATTTATTTAGCTACTTGCCCCTTGTACTCCATTTGTTTTCATCTCTGTTCATTCCCATGTCCCTACTAGCATCCACTATTTCAATTTTTTTCTCGGGCTTTCCCTCTTTTGTGGTCACGATCAACTCTTTCTCCTATCAGCATGGGATTTTCTATCGTCTATTTGGTGCCTTGCGCCATGACCCATCTCATTCCTGCATTCCTCATGTGAAACCCTAACTTTGTCTTCACTGTATTGAAGAGACTACAACTTTTTTCTCATTGCTATCCATCTCTCTCCCTGATAGACCCCTTAAATCCATTGTATGCTTATTTATTTTTTCGGGATATCAAAGGGACTAAAGTCTCTTCAAAATTTTTATTGTAAGTTGTCTCTTCAAAAATCCGTTGTCATATCATATTTTTTGATTTCGGCCAATGAAGTCCTTTTCTCTCATATTTTCAGATCCAGAGCAATAAATGCTATGCATTTTGATGCACATCGCTTCATCTGAGGGACTCAAAACTGTCTCCTCTTGACATGTCACTATTTTTTTGATGATGCTTCATTTAGAGTGTCAAAGGTACATTGAAGCAAGTCCCACCAATATGACTTGGTCTCTTCAACATAGTTTATATTAGGGTCCGACAACGAATGCAAACTTAAGAAAATAACTATGGGAGCACAACTGGGATATTCACAATGGTGAATTTATGTGACACATTAAATAACAAGGTGCATAAAGGAATCATAGCAAGGCACAAGTTAGGGAAAAACCATACATGTATGATGGAATGTGTCCTAGGAAAAGATATAACATATAAATTTTGGACCTAGAAAATGAATAGTACAAGGGTTAGAACTCTTTTAGTGGACTCCTGGAACTAGGGTTTGACAAGCATTAAATGCAAGCTAGGTGAAAATTTTCCAATCCCAACAACAACTCTAGTTGGGGATGAATGGCTATCTAAACATTGCACGAATCCAAAACATTTCTCCGAGGTGTAGACCAAAAACACAAAATTGTACAAAACAAAGAAAACCAAAATTGGGAAAAACCCTAAACTACTATGCATGGAATTTATCTTCTTTAAGAAAATAAGTGTTTCAGAAATTGTCCATGCACTAAAAATTCTTGATTCTCACCAACCATGTTTTGCAAGTAATATGAATCTTCACCACATTTACCAAAAAATTGAAGGTTCCAACACTCTCTTAAGGGTGAATCAAAGCAAGAAAGTACACTTGAGTATTTCTTTTCACCCAAGATTGCATGAAGCACAAGGGAAGTGGATACATACTACAAGTGTATACAATAAAAGTATCCTTGAATGTTTCTCTTCACCCAAGATCGCACGAAACACAAGGGGAGTGGATACACACTACAAGTGTATACAAGCAAAGAAAGCACTCATTCATTTTAAGCACCAATGGAAGTGTTTGTTTGTTTTGTTGAATTTTAACCAATATTGTAAAATGAGGATGTGTGGGTCCAATTTTAACCAGCTTTGAAAGTGAATTTTAAACCAAATGGAAATTTAGTGGTCCTAAAACATAAAACAAAGCAACATATGATGGGTTATAATTATCCCATAAGTGTAAAACACTTTTACAATGTATGGTCAAACGATATTATGCTCCTTCACTTCAATTTTTTTTCAAATTTGCAAAACCAGTTAGCCTCAAAAATAAAAACTAGATGTCAGTAGAATGTTAGAGAGCATATGAAGTTAAGAAATTAAAGCACATGTGAAAATTAGCTCTTCATTTTCTTTACTAGTAAAAAGTGTCATACTCCACAATGGTGTCACTATAATTGTCAAAGGCATCACTCTGGTGAAAAATAGTGTCACTCTGCATAGAAACAGAGAGCACAATGGCATTGGTATAAGTAAAGATGTTGCTAAATTTAAATTCATGATAAATCAAAAAAGTAAAATGTGTTGCTATATTTAAATGCATCGCTAGATTTAATATGCATCCCTATAATTCCATCAAAGGAATCATTGTATGGCGTCACTATAGCCTTCAAAAGCGTCGTTGTATCTAAAAACTCAAGAACATGGGAAACTGAAGAGAAATTCATCAGATTCAGTTAGTATAGCCCTCCTTATAGCGCCAAAATGTGATCATAGTCATAATATGAACTAAATATACTAAATACGAATGAATTTAAACTATATTTAATCCCCTAAGCCATGATCTCAATGAGATGTTTGGAAGTATCAAGAAACTAAATAAACCATTAAAGTAACATGAAATGAACACGAAAGCATGAAAGGAAATCTATTCTAATACTCCAAACCCTATCCCATTGGGGGACTGGTGCCACATTGATGTGGAATGGTGACCTTTTCCAATCTCTTAGATAATATGAGCCGTTCCAATCAATTTTATTGATGAAAACCGATGAAACTGATGAAATATAAACAAAAAATGGATGCAAAACTATTTTAACATGGTGAAAATGAGTGCTAAATGCTACAATGCTTGATGGAGATGGATGAAAGCTATGCTAAATGGAAACAAAAGTCAAAGATGCAAGCCATGGATGCAAACTTATGCTAAAATGGATGCAAGCTAAGCTAAAATGCGAGCCATTAATGGATACTTAAGCTAATATGGATGAAGATTAAGCTAAAATTCTACCAAGTGTGGATGCAAGTTGTAGATCAAAATTGTCCTCTCATTTATACCTTGTTACAACATTGCATCATTTAGGCATCTCAGTATTGCTTTGCCCTAGGGTACCTATGTCATTATCTATTTAATTAGATAAATTTTATTTATTTAATTAAATTCATACTATAATCCATCTATTTCTAGTATTAATTAATTAATTATATTATTTAATTAATAACTATAATCCATCCTTTCTCTAATGTTAATTAAATAATTTATATTATTTAATTAATTAATCTATAATTCATCCATTCTCTTAATGTTAATTAAATAATTTATATTATTTACTAATGAAATCATAAATTAACACACTAAATAATCCAAAATTTATTTACCTAATAAAACCTAAAAAGTGATCTTCGCTTTCTTCCAAAATTGAACCTATGTATCAAATTAATTAATTTAATTAGATAATTCATCAATTATCCTTCTCGTCTTTTTCAAGATTTATTTCCTTTAAAACAAGAAATGAAATATTTCTATATTTTTTGACATCTTATCTCATCTTGTTGTATTTCCTATTTTGTCAAAAATCAAATCCTTGTCGAATCTTGTCAAATCTTATCTTTGTCAACATCACAGCTCTATAAATACGGCCTCTCACAATACATTTAGAGAGATTCATCTAGCATCTAGACTCTGTCAAAATCAGTCTTCCATCTCTATCCATCATTCTCTTCATTGGTCATTTTCGTCATCAAGTCGTTATGCTGCAAGAATGAGCACTCAACACTCCTCTATTATCAACCTTCGAAATCTTGCATCCTTGTGCAGGTGGAGAAGAGCAATGGAGATAAATCGAGTTTAGCGTGGAGATCAATTTTCGTTTTGCTTCTTATTTTGATTTTCATATTGTCTCGTACTCTATTGTGCTTGATAGGATCTAATTGGTTTATTATTTTTCATTACACTAAATCTACTGATTTTTCCCCTATCTACATTTGGTGAACCTGATGTCTCTTGCACATGGGTCTTTGATCGATTGCCTAGTTTCATTGGATTTTCGTGGCTAATCATTTGTGGTTGCAGATTTGATCTTGCAAGTTTATTTCCTTTTAAATCTTGTTGCAGGTTTAACAATATTATTTTCTATTTCCCTGTAGTCATTGCTTGCAATGTTACACATCAGTCACTAAGTGGGTGTATTTGGAGTTATTTTGCTCACCTGCCTCATGCACCATTCTATTTGGCGTTATTTTACTCACCTGCTGCATGGCAATTTGAGGTGTTTGTAGGTCATAAGGGGCGTGCTTAGCCACTGTGGCCCATGATTCATTGTTGGATGTCTATTCACTTATTCAAAGCTACAAATTAACCTTTGCAGGCTGCGATAGTGTCTGAGAGAGGCAATTTTAATCATCTTCTTGTGGATTAGTTTCCTGTTTCCACAACCGATGTCACCCAATATCTATCAGCACTTTGTGTAGTCGGTTTTGGAGTAGCATGATAGAGTTGGGTGGTTCTGCGAAGCCCTTATTTTCCTTATCATGACTTTCGACCTTCTTTATCTTAGTCACCCATTAAACTCAGACCTTGATCTCATAGGCCTCCTACATACACTTGAACCCTGCAAACAATTATCCATCGCCTACATTTGGTGAACTTGATACCTAGGGAACACGCCCTACAACTTCAAATCTGCAGTCTCTGCTTTTCATCAAATCTGTCGCCTTGTCTTTCTTGCTGTCTCTTACTTCCTTTGTTCACCTGATACCCACTCACCCAATCCCATTTTCTTTCCATTTAACAATATGCTACCCTTCCCTGTTGCTGCTGACCATTACTTTGTTCAAGCATCCATTCCATATCGATTCATTGTATATGCTCCATACCCTGCTCGGGGGAGTCACAATCTTGGTGGTCGCTGCCTGATCACCACCCATCGAGCTCACCATTGTTTGCTAATCCTTCAGCTCATCCACAACGGTTGTCCATCTAGTCTTTCAACCTTTCACAACGTTTGCTTGTCATCTCATGGGATCTGTCAGTGTCCTTGTATTCATTGTGTTACATTTTTCAACCTTTATGCTTCCATCTATGCACCTGGTTATCCATCCCATCGTGGCCCAAAATCTCCCATTTTCTTTTCATAGAGAGGAGGTAATCATATCGTGAAAATCTTACCATAAAGGATCATTTTTTCATAGAGGTAAGTTAATGGAAATACTTTGAGAATGCTTTTGATATCTTAACATTAGATCTTACTTCAGTTTTAATTAGATCTTTCTTCTTTTAGATTTTTATTCAATTTTTAGTATATTTTAGACTTTAGATTAGAATTTTCAAAATTAGATTTTTAAATTAGTTTTTTTTAATTAGATTTTTTAATTAGATTTTAGATTTTCAGTTAGATTTTAAATTAGTTTTTTTTAATTAGATTTTAGATTTTCAGTTATAATTTTTAAATTAGTTTTTTTTTTAGATTTTAGATCTTAGGTTAGAAGTTTTTAATTATATTTTA
>VDFB02027706.1:0-27759 GCA_007258455.2 Sequoia sempervirens | reverse complement strand
CCAATGAGGATACATGAAGAGTGTACAGTATAGCATGATCAGTCACCACATACCAACAAATATGTGCCACATGAAGTGGATGGTAAACTTGAAGTAGTTCCATCTAGTGATCAAGCATAAAAAGAGAAATATAATAAGAAAACTAAAATTTTCTCCACTCAACAATCAATTCATACACTCACATAGTGTGAGACTTGCACAACCATTATTTTGCTAACTAAGAGGACTTCTACTCAATAATATTAGACTTTCCATAGACCTACACTACACTTGTGCAAGCTCAACAAATTGATGAACTAGATCTAAGTGATATGCTTCTCTTCAAGCTCAAACATCTCTATGTTTCAAAAAGAACAACTCATAAAAGACCCATCTAGGAGGCACACTATGCCAAGACAACTAAACACTTTGGAAACACTATTAAAAATGCTTATATTAGTCACACATGTGTGCTAACATTCAACAAACACGTCATCTTGCATCTATTGGTACAACACCAAGCCCACAAATAGAAAGCTCGCACTTTACATGCCTCTAGTAATTTCACAAAAGGCCCTCAAAATCTATTATCATGGATTTCATGAGTAGACTCCCTATGGGAAAACATCATAATAACTCTATGTTTGTTGCGGTGGAAGGATTTTTTTAAATTGGTCATCATGGTTTCTAGCAAGAAAGGCATCATGACATAGGAAACCACATGTCTCTTCAATCATGTTTGGGTGCATTTTAAGCTACCTATATCCATTGTGTTTGATTACAACCCCAATTTCATCAACACATTTTGACAATCATTCTAGGAGAAGTGAGACACAACTAAATCAGTGTATAACTTTTTATTTGCAAATAGACAATCAAATAAAGATGGTTGATTATACACTTTTTGCATATTCTTTTCATATATAATGCCATTGATCCATGCACTTAGAATAACAATTTGCCTACAACAAAACATTTCACAATTCTACAAGCCATAGTTTTTTCCAACATGTCTTAGGTTTCAATTTGTTGATACCCAAATTTGTATGACCTAAAATATAATGGAATCCTCATATTTATAATCAACCTAAGAGATGTTGAGTAAGACATCGTGTGATTCATATAAATCCTTGTTTTGAATTGTTTTGTCGAAATCGTGTGCTCTTGCCTTATCTATCTCTCTATAAATATCATGCCCTATGTGTAAATTTTATAGCTCTTTGTGTTCATACTCATGAAGCCCTATGTGAAATGCTCGTATCTATTGTTCAAGCTATTCAAAGAAGTAGTTGAGTCCTTGTTTACCTGATATGGGCAGTCGCTCGTGACTTGACTGGTGCTTTTCTGACTACGTGGTGACAAGGCATTGGAGATTTAGACTTGCACACCAGCTGTATGTGGTCACAACTATTCTCAATGCTCTGCAGCAGAATGACACATGTTATTTGCTTTCGTCATTCAACTGCTTAACTCGGTCGAAATAGTGGGGTCTTCCATGTGGTTCTTGGGCTTACAATTTTGTTGGGAGCACGTACGTGGGCCCACATGCAATTGCGGTTTCCCAGGTGACTAAGTTGTTTGTGTTTGGTTCGTCGAAGTGCACTTGTGATGTTGTATTGATCCATTGTATCTGTGATGTTGTCGCAGTTTTAATCATCCATTGTTTTCCCTGCTAGCTGGAACTTAATGGTTTAGGAATAAACGAGCCCAAGTCCTGAAACGCAATGATAAGAAAATGACGCAATGATAAGAAAATGACAGTTGTTAGCGCGTACGAAGATGAAAGAGTTTCTTTCACGCGAATTTTACGCTTTATCTGGGGGCCGTTGCAGATGCTCCTTACTGAACACGATGTCTCCTTCGTACAATTTTGTTCAGTCTGTCGCTTTGCTGGGGAAGAGTTAAAATTCCCTAAATAAACTCATAACTACTGCGCAGACATTATAGATGCACACCAGGCTCCCTGGAATGAATTTAGGGCGTCAAACCCACTTTTCTCACATACAGGTTCGACTCTCCATAAATTTAATGGAATATTTTCTGTCGATTCTCAAATATTCGCGCGTTGATATTAAAAGTCTTCAATAGTAAATTCGATTAAAAAATCTCAAAGAGGAAATGTCAAAGGGATTCAATAGATTGATTATATTTGATTTGGTAGGATTATTCATGTTAATGAAAAACTAAAAGATGGTTCTTTCATAATTATTCATCTCAATCAATTAATTAGGTAATGAATATAGCAGTTGAAGATAGCGCGGAGATGCCAAAGGTTTAGTGAAGATATCTGCAACCTGCTCCTCTGTAGGAATGTACTCCAAGATCAGAGAACCATCCTGAATCAACTATCTGATGAAGTGCATGTGGATTTCAATGTGCTTTGTCCGTTGATGCTCCACTGGGTTGCGAGAAATGTGAATGGCACTCTGATTGTCACACCAAAGAATAGTGGGACTATCTGGAGGAAACCCAAACTTTGTCATCAACTTCCGAAGCCATAAAACTTCCTGACTGGCTAATACTATTGCACGGTACTCAGCCTCTGTAGATGATAATGCAATAGCAGACTGCTTCTTGCAAGACCATGTGATAGGACCAGAACCAAGGCAAAAAAAAAAGCTAGAAGTAAACTTCTGATCATTGACATCACCAGCCCAATCGGAATCAGTGAAGCCAATGATGTGAGGGGATCATGAAGTGTAGTGAATGCCATAATGAGTGGTGCCCCAAATGTACCTCAAAATACGTTTGGCTGCTTGCCAATGGCTCTCATGAGGATCATGGGAAAACCAAGAGACAAGGCCACCTGCAAAGGAAAGATCAGGACGAGAATGTACCGTAACAAACCGCCAACCAATCACACCAGATAAAGTGGATCCATCAAGGAGAACAAGTGGAAGACAAGACAACACCTGACTGAAAAGGTGTGGGGGCAAGCTTGCAATCAAGCATGCCAAAGCGCTGGAGCATATTAAGAGCATACTTCTGCTAAAATAAGGAAATCCCATCCAAAGACTGAATAACCTGCAGGCCCAAGTAATAGTGCAAAAGTCCAAGATCTGTCATCTCAAACCGCTCCATCAAAGCTCGCTGAACATCCTGAATCATGGAAGATGAGCTACCTGTAATGATGAGATCATCAACATATAGCACAAGAATCAAAAGATCATCTCCTAATAATATACACTATGTGATTGGAATGACAGTGTGTGAAGTGCGAGAAAAGCAAGAAAGAGTCCATCTTCTCATACCAAGCCCGAGGGGCTTGTTTGAGACCATACAATGAATGCCAAAGTCTACAAACCAAAGAAGTGTCCTGCACAAATCCTTGAGGCTGCTCCATATAGATCTCCTCATGTAGGTCTCCATGCAAGAAGGCACTCTTCACATCCATCTGAAATACTGTCCATCCCTGTGAAGCTGCAAGGAAAGTACAAGGCATATAGAGTTCATCTTGGCAATGGGAGCAAAGGTCTCGGAGTAGTCAATACCCTCTACCTGAGAAAACCCCTTTACAACAAGACATTCCTTATACTTATCAATAAAACCATCTCAAGAAGATAATTCCTGGTGACGGCATTAACCCACTTGCACCAACCAACTTTTCTTCCCTTTAGAAGAGGACAAAGATCCCAAGTATGATTCTTCATCAAAGAAGAATACTCCTCATCCATGGGTCTCTATCCCACTAAGGTGACTGCCTCCGAAACTTCCGGAGATCATCCCAACAGGTTAGAGTCAAAAGACTAGAAACTAGATGTTTGAGCACAAGCAATTTTAATTTGTGCATAGCATGATCACCGCCAAAGAACCACCGCGATCAACAAAGGATACACGCCCACGAGGGCAAAAGACCGAAAGCAACCTGGGTGGTGGTGGAGATGGTGGATCATCATCTACATCATCCCTCAAGAGATAAGTAATCCTCAAGAGATGAAGAGGGAGGAGAGGCACGAGGGAGAAGCTCGTGATGGAGAATCCATCTCGAGGATAGCCTATCAAACCAGACATCCTTACCAAACAAGACTCCTCTCCTCGAATCGATCAAACAACCTCAGACGTTTTAACATCCCTACAATAGCCAACAAATATGAGTGGTCGGCTCTTCCTCTCCATGGATTTCCTCTGAGCATTAGGAATAAATGCCTAAGCCTCACTACCAAAAACTCAGAATGTAGAAATATCAGGCTTGACATGGGTCCAAGCCTCCTCAGGAGTCATATGTCGCAATGCCTTATGAGGCATCCGATTCTGAATATAATTGGCACAATTGATTGCCTCAGCCCAGAAGGAAGAACTCATAGCTCGAGACTGTATCATACAATTTGCCATCTCCCGTAAGGTTCTGTTCTTTCTCTCAGCGACACCATTCTGCTGAGGGGTGTAAGGGACTGTAAACTGATGCTGTAAACCATGCTCAGTGCAAAAGTCTGTAAAATCCTGATTAACATATTCCCCCCCATTATCTGTGTGTATCCTCCTGATAGAAAGTCCAGATTGCTTCTCCACAAATGTCTTAAAAATCCTGAATGAGTCAAAGACATCAGACTTGTACTTAAGAAAGTACACCCATGTACGTCTGGAGAAGTCATCAATAAAAGTGAGCACGTAGCGGGCCCCTGAAAAGGAAGGAGTCAGAAAAGACATAAGATCACTGTGTACCAACTCTAGGGGTTCCCTAGCATGAGTGGCTTGACTCCTTAGGAAAAGGATTCGATGATGTTTGCTAAGGGCAATAACCTCGAAGATACACCATCGCATAAGAAATATGTGCGAGCTCAATCACAAGTTCCCCGTGGTAATTTCATCTCATAGAGATATATGTAATTGATGGGCCAAAATCGCCATGCCAAAGCCCGCCACCGGGACCGCGATGGGCTATAAGAGAGGAACCAACACCGAATCCTCAAAAGCCATCAACGGTATAGCTGATGTAATCCACACTCCCAATAGCCACAACCAAGTCAAGATCATGAAGGTCTCGAATAACCACATCATGTGGTGAGAACTCAACTGTCTTACCAGAGCCAGAGTGGAAAATTTGATAAATGGATAGAAGTTTTGTCGAAATGTCAGGAACTAGAAGCACATCTTGAAGACAACCACCATCCAATGAAACAGTGCCTGATCCTTGAACTGAAAGTTGTGTTGAGTCACCAACTGTAATATGTCTAGTGCCTGTAGGGGCAAGAGCGGTGACCAAATCCTCTGTGTGTGTCATATGGTGAGAGGCACCAGAATCTAGAATCCAAGTGGATTCTGAGGACAATGCTCATGCAGAAAGAGCATGACCTTTCCTTGTGGGTTGTGAAGGAGGCTGAAGTGCAGTGATATTATGCTGTGCATGGCTTCCTCTAAAGCTTCTAAACATTTCCAACACCTGGAAACTGGATGTCCTTCCTTGCCACAAAAACTGTAAGGATCTTCGGATTTCTTCTTAGTCTTCGAGGAAGACTCACCAGACTTCGAAGATTTTCCCTACTTAGAATTGAACTATGGTTTTGAATCAGGTTTAGGAGGTGGCTTGGAGGAAGTCTCACTGCTAGCTGAATCTTTCTTGGGCTTCGGTTTCAGCTTCTATTTTCCCTTGGAGAACTGGGCTACCAACGCTTGGTTCTGTGAACCTGAAAGTGAATCCATCTGCTTGAGCTTGGCTTGCTCACGAGTCAAACGATCACAAAACACCTCAAAGGTAGGCATGACATCGTGAGTACCCAAGGCATCCATAGTGGAATAGAAGGTCGAAGAGAAGATCTGAAATGGACCCTGAAACTTGGAGAGGATTAGGAAGATGCACTCTGTATCAGTCTTAACCTTTCCATAACCTTGCAGGATAGATCTTTGTTGTTTGAACTTCATCAGGAAGTCCTTAATGGAGGGAAATGAATCAGGCACTAAGGAAGTTAACTCGGCCTCAAGCTGCAAAGCTCTGAACTCATTGACAGTACCAAAAATTCCATCAAACTTGGTCCAAATGGCTCGAGGAGTACGACAACCATCAAGATGAAACAGGAGACTGCCAGAAATGTGCAAAGCCATCAATCCCATAGCCTGATCCATATTGTTCCTATGCTACATAACCTCAAAGGCGCGAGTCAACTGAGGCTGAACCTCATCCAAACAGGACCATAACCCTCGAGATTGGAGAAGAGTCATCATGCGACCCTTCCATGTGTGATAATTATGCGGTGTGAGAGATTCAATAGATCTATCAACCATCCTGTGAACTGTGCCTCAACTGCTCTGAATTTTTTATTATTATTATTTAGTGGTCTTTCAGAACTAGATAGAAGATGTAGAAGGGGTTTGTTTGTTTTGTTTTGGTGTTTATAGATTCTGGTTTTCTGATGTAAATGACAGAAAGCAAGAAAAAACACCCCCCCACAATGCAAAAATCCAATCCCCAATACAAACTGAAAGCCAGAAAACAATAGAAAGCAGTAGATGATTGAGACAAATCTCTGTGTACCTGAAGAATTTACTGATGAAATAGACTGCAAATCTGGATAGCAATCGCAGGTAAAAAAAACTTTCAAGTCAAAGTACGGTGCCCGCGGGGGTTTGAAGTTCTGCCTTTTTAGATCTGTCAATGCAGACGTCGACTCATGCATAGCGTTCAGAGGAATAAGGTGCAAGTCTGGTAAACGATACCGAGAAGGACACCATTGTGAACAACACAGAGAATGACACCCAAAAAAAATGCCTTTTCACATGCATGCACTTGTAAAAAAACCTCAAAAAAAATTATTTTATTTTTTTTGTAGGCAAAAAAGAAACAAAAAAGAATGTTGGGCAAGGAATACCAGATATGAAAACTACAATAAGAACCTCTCAAATTAGCTAAAGAATCCCAAATTTCTTCTGTCAAACCCTTGCTCCCTTTTTTCTTCAAACATGAACAAGCTACTGCAAATCTAGCTCTGATACCATGAAAGATTTGATGAAAAACAAATCTATTTAGCCCAAGAAACCTGCATGCAAAAACTTGTCACAAGGAAGAAATCTGTAGGAAACAAAACAAGAATTTTGCTCTGACAATGTGAAAGTTTATTATCAGCAAAAGAATTAAGTCAAAAAAAATACAAAGGATCAATCCTTATAGAAGGAGATCAAAAAACCTAATAGGAAACCCTAATAGGTAAATAGGCATTTAATAATTAGATTTAATTATTAAATGACTAATGCAAGTGCATAAAGGGAAATCTTAAGAGGTAGTAAAGTTAATTCTTTACTCTAACAATCATCACACCCATAATCTTGAACTTGATATAGAGTTTTGAATCTAGAAATGTGACCTTAAAATTTGGGTTTAGATTCTTGCTTGTCTTTGATGTCTAAAAATGGTGTTGAAAGCACTAGTGGAATTCATTACATGCTAGAGAAGTTGACTATGATAAGGAAACTAAGGTTGCAAAACCAATATATAGGAAATTCCTACATTGGCGCAATAAAAGAAACAACACAAATAAATGAATGTCTACAACTAATAATAGAGAAAAACACAACACAATGTGAACCCTAAGAACAACCTCTCAAAAGATACTCAGCTTTCAAAGAACACACAATATATTATTTAGTAACTAAAATAGTTGCATTTATACAATATCAAAGTGCTAGTACTCTGTTAGGAGAAAGAGGAGATCTCCAATCACTAGCTTCTTGGAGCCAATCCAATAACATAATCCCTAGAACATGCATTCAACACATAGACACATCCAGAACTAGAAACCAATGATAATTTCCAAAACCATGAGAAAATTAGGCACCCTAATCAAGGCAAAAAAACTTCGACTTATCCACCTTTTAAAAATATGCTCACACATTGATAAAAATTCTCGATCCATGTTCTAGACTGTACTTAACTCCCTCTCTCAATGTTCATTACGAAAGCAACCCTTTCAAAGGTCTTAAAAATGTCACAGTTTCATTTAGCAACTTCCATGACAGTAGATGCTACTTACAACTTGCCAAATATAGATTACAGAGTGGAACAACTTTTTCCATGTGGGCATATAATTAATACAAATTAAATAATAAATATGAATGTTAGGAATACAAGGTGTATTATACCTAATTCCAACATTCTCCTACTTTTTGTATACCTTGCAAGAGTAAAATGAAATACCAACAAAATTAAACTAACCACTAAGGCCTAGGAAGTCCATAGCCATATTGCCTCACTTAAAATTCACTGTGCTCATGGCCTCCACCAAATAAATTACAATAACCAAGCTGACCACCATCTTGACCAAAACCCTCTCATCTTTATTCATGTCAACACATGAAAACTAAGATCCCCAACCAATTTATGACACACTCACTATCACACAAAATCATCATTATATCTTTCTTCAACTTGATTTTCTAACACAAACACTGAAGCCAATTATCTTCCAAAAATAGTTTGAACAACTTCCACATACTCTATCTCTATATATGGAAAAACAATCAAAATTTACCACTCACTCATCTAACTAACATGGTATAGTCATTCCTACAAGAGATTAGCCAAATAACATAAATATAAAAAATATGTTGTGAATGGAAAGAAAAAAATATATTGTAGTGAATTGACAAATTCACATTACAGCATATTGTTGGCCTCTTTGAGGAGCAGCATCTTAAAGAAATGCTCAATATAATATAATTCATGGTAATTCATTCTAGTATCAAACCCTTTATTTGCACTAATTATGTGAAAAAAACTACTACTTCCCAAGCAAATTATATAGGATAAACCAATTTAGTAAAAGGGGTGGCTTACAAAGCATATGTGTTTGATACCTTTATTAATAAAGTTTAATACAAACTTTATTAGTTATGAAGAAATAGTTACCTCATTTAGATAGAGATCATGCAATTATTATTGTAGGTGGAAGATGGATTCCCATGTATCTTTTAGTTGCAACATGTACCATTGGGTGAGGACCTTGACAATGTTGTAAAGGTGGTGTGATCATCTATTGAGTATAGACTTAGATGTTAGGATTTAATAGATTCTTCAGTATTCAACTCAAGTAATGCAAATTGTAAATGAACCTTTCAACCAAGTGCCTATTTCAAATAGGACACATGGAAAACTAGATGGACAAGGAGGGAGAAAGATCCAACTTGTATGTAAAAGAACCATTTTTTTATAAAAAAAAATATGGTCCATAAAACTTGTGGGTGAGTTTTTTATTAGTCTTTAACATGTCAAATATAACTTCTTGTATAGTTATATTTAAAGCAAGACCATGTTTCCAATGGTGAATTGTCACTCTAAAGCATGTTGATTAACTTGCTACATCATGTGGTTCTATGCTAGGTGCTTAAGTTGTCCTTGAGGGTGCAAAGAATGGTTTCACATGTTCAAAGGGTGGAATCTATTGCATGTACCTTCGAGTTGCTTGGTTTGTACATATCTAGATCGAGATGGTGGAAATTAATCATATATGACTTCATATGAAGTCATAATAGTTGTTGTGTGATTAGTGATATTATTTACCACCTGTAATCCAATGGTAACCATTTGGTCCAATGATGTTATTGATTAGAATTAAAGAACTGTAAATAGGTCTCAAGAATTTATTAACAATTTTAATTTATCTATTAGTTTCTGAGTGATATAAAAATTGAATATTAAGTTGGGTTTCATGGAATTGGAAAATTTATTGCAAGAAGTGACTTGTAAAAATTGGATTAAAATCATTGACAATAGAAGTGAGTATGCCATGGAGGAAAAATATTTGTTCAATGAAGGTCTTGGCAATAGTGGAGATTGAATAGGTATGGGCTAAGGAAAATAAATGGTCATATTTGGAGAGGTGATCGACCACCACAAAATGACTAGTTTCCTTGCAAAAATTGAAAGTCCTTAAACAAAATCCATTAAATATATGTCCACACTCTTACAAGAATAGACAATGGTTCTAGCTAGTCAAGGATGGAAATAGTTTCACCTTTGTTGTATTGACATATCTCACATCCCACCACAAATTACTTGATGTCATTTTTCATACTTTCTTGAAAAAGTATCCAAAATATTTCATACATTTTTATGAACCTAGAGTGACCAAAACATATGGTGGTATGGAATTCTAACAAAATTTCTACCACAAAGATGTTTGGGAATCCAACACTAGATGGTATATTGCACAAATAAAATCCATCTGAGTAATAGATAGTATTTGAAGAGAGATCAGTGGACACCTACTATATGAGTTGTTGAATGTGACTATCTTATTAAAATTCCAAATGTAATTCAATTATCTAAGTAAGTGTGGGTAATTTCAAAGCACTCAAAGTAAGATTATCTTCAAATTGGGTTGATAATGCATCTTCCACAGTATTATTTTTTCCTTTTTTGCATGTAATCTCATAATCATAACCTAAAAAATTTCTGACCCACTTTTATTTCTCAAGAGAAGATAATTTATAGTCCATAAGATACTTGAGCTTGTATGGCTAGTTTTAATGCAAGTAGACCTACTAACAAGGTATGGACTCCAATTTTGGATGTCACGAAGGATAGAAATAATTTACTTTCCATAGATGGAAGGAGTAACATTTTTTCTATTTAGAACCTTACTTGTGAAAGTGAGATTTCACCCTTATTTCATTAGAAAAACACCCAATCCATTGCCTAAGACAACACTTTCAATGATTTTTTTTTGGAGAAGTTAATATAACAAGAACTAGATTCATGTGCACATATCTTTCTTCACTATTTTAAAGACCACTTTGATAGTTGGGGACCACTAGAATGAATCTTTCTTTAGCATGGTTGTGAGGGGGTGAAAATTTCTCCATAGTCCTTTATAAATCTATGGTTCTATCCTGTTATGCTAAGAAATCCACAGAGGCTCTTCAATCTTTTGGATTTTAGCCATTTTGTAGGTTTTCAATCCTTTTAGGATTCACCTTAACTCTTTATTTAGAATTTGTAGCATCAACAATTGTCACCCTTGACAATTTCACACTAGGTTTAGTTCCCCCTACGTGCTTGGACCTGATTATGCATTTAATTTGAAGATACCTATTTATAAATATCTTAAAAAAACAAAAGATGGGATTGAAAATAAACATTTAATATTTAATACTGATGTTTAAGGCCTCGTAAAGAATGGTTCTAGACTAGGGCACCCAACACCCTTATCTAGCCCATTTTGGCTAAAATTTAAATATGTTGGCATTGACATTTTAATACTTGAAATTATAAAATTATTTGTCAGCTATTGATATTTTATTTTTGGGAAATTAGAATAATTGCATATAAATACAAATCATTTTCACCATTTTAATCCTATCATAGCAACTTTGAAGAGAAAATCCTAAGGAAATTAATTGAGCAATCGAGTAATCAAGAGAAAAAATATAACAATATTTATCTCATTCAAGCATCATGTTATCCATGCATTATGTTTTCATATGAGTTTGTTCGTGTTTTATGTTATTTATTTTGTGAGTACCAATACTTGCAAGACTTCAAATCAAGCATCAATTTCTCATTGAAGGTGATGAGTACATGGCTTCAATCCATCAAGGAATGCATATCTGAGTGGTGAGTTGCAACAATTGTCAATTTATCACTTTTTATCATTTAACCTTTGCTCGATCGAGGGTATGCTCTCTTTTTACATCATCATAGTCGTTGTGGAGATAAAAATACCAAAACAGGGTTTGACTTAGCCAAGCCCCTATACGGCACAACCCTTTCCCCTCTTCCTTATGTGCAAGTTATAGATCTGAAGTGAATTGGAGGAAGATTGAAAATATAATTGCTCATTCATGAATTCAATCCCTACAAGTCATCAAATCAAAGAAAGTGAATTTTATCAGTGATAGACAAAGTTTAGATAATGAGTCCAAAAGAGAAGAGCACATAGACCAAGAGCAACAAGAGTGTGAAGTAGATCTTGAGTAGTTGTTACCTGGTCCAAAGCACCCAATGCCCCTTTTCTAGATGTTTCAGACCCAAATTTATATGCTAGGTGTGGCAACGGAAAAAGTATCCCTTTTACTTTTCCTTGCTTGTTTGGTCCCTCCTTGTAGACAAGGCTTAATGGTGCCTTGATTTAGTGTTGTAATGTGTTTGATACATTCACATTAGGTCTTGGGTCCTTGTGAACTAATGAAGATAAATGGTACCTTACCTTGCTAAAGTGTTGTGAAGTGTTGTAACACACTTTCACACTTTTCTGAGGTTTTATTAACTAACTACACCTAATAAATCTATTTTTAACCTTAATCATGCCTTATTCAAAGTGTTGTAAAGTGTTGTAACACACTTTCACACTTTTCTAGGGTTGTCATTAATAATTGGGATTCTTTATGTTTTAATTGGCCTTATTTTGCATCTACAAGCCTCATTTAATGCATCTTCTCGAGGATAATCATGACACAAATCAACATCCAATCATAATTCAAGTGTTTTCAGCTTGTGTGGCCCAGATTTAGTGATTTGGGACTCATTCACCACCTTGGGAAAATGAGTCCCACCTAGGTTTTTGGGTCCTGAACTTTGTTTCACACCTTTCTAAGCATTTTTTAAAATGGTCCCAAAAATTATGCCTAATGGGACTCATTCGCCACCTTGGGTGAATGACTCCCATGTGGCCCAAAATCAAAATTAATTTAAATTTTTGGTGGGACTTTATCCTCCTAGATTTGATGTCGGCTTGTAGTGTTGTAATTTTGAGAATTCTTGCATAATTAAGTATAAATACAAGGTTCTTTCACTCATTTTCACCCCAAGCATTCAAGTATTCATCTAGCAAGTTTTCATAAAATCATTCAAGCATTTACAAGAGAATTCAAGGGTAGATTATCAAGCATTCTAGAGCATTATTCAAGCATCAAGCATCATGTCAAAGTCTTCATGCATCATGTTTGTTTTGGAGCTAACAATTGTGATGTAGGGTTTTATGATTCAAGCTAGCATTTCATTCAAGATCTATCACCTTCAAGAAAGAGTCAAGATCTACATCCATTGGAGCCATCTCACACATATTTGCAGCATCTTATTGATAGGGTTTGGTGAGTTGCAAAATCTTATTTTGTTTATTCATCTTTCTCCATTCCTATTTCATTCTATTTCAAGGTTTGATTACCAAAACGGGGTTTGACCAAGGCAAACCCATATCCACTAACAAAAAAACATTTTTCCCTCTCTTTTGTGTGTGTTTTGTAGGTTTAGACTAAAGACACATTGAAGAGAAAGTTTGGAGAAATTTTTCAAAGTGCTTAAAGTTGTCAAAGTTGTCATCAAGCATTGGAGAACATTGGAGAACACATATAGGTTGATTTACAGAGATTCAGATCCAGAAATCAGTTGGGAAGCATAGAGCATACCTTGAAGACTAGATTCAGATCTTGAAGTTTTAGAAATCCCTAACTGGACTGATTCGCCAGTTCTAGTGAATAAATCCTTGTTTAGGTCAAAATTCATATTTTTGCAAATTCGGATACCCGTTTGCCTGATTTCTATTCCTGCACATAAACCTAGATTTTGGACTGATTCGCCTAGCTTGGAAAATGAGTCCCACTTAGCATTAAAGATAGAATTTCCATCATTTCAGATCTCCTTCTAGCCATCTCCATATTTCCAGGTGCACATATTCCATCCTATAGCTTTTTGTTTTGTTTCATTTGCATTTCTAGATCAATTAGTGAAGGTTTGTATTGAATTAGGGTTTAGCATTACATCTTACATAGCATTTGTGTTTCCAATTCTTAACTTGGTGGTGAACCCCTCATTAGTTTACAATCAGCCCCTAGGACAACCCTATTGCAAGATCTCTTTCTCCTTTGCATTGAGATCTCTAGGGCTATCCTTGAATGAAATAACTGGAAAGTGGGTGTGCTTTATGTCCTAAACCATACAATAGCACTTCCTTCCCCCATTTTCAATCATTCCACTAGGTACTTATGTGTTTTTCCTCTACTATTTTGAACTCTATTTTTGTTTATTGTTTTTGTGTTTTCTAAAAATCTCAATAGTTTGGTGTACTTTCATAAATAGCCTAGGAACATTATTGAATCATCAAATTCAACCAATTAATAATAAATTAATCACAACACATCATCCCCCCCCAACAAAGGATTAAAACCTTGATCCACCATTTTGGCTCTTCCATTGAGGCTTATAGCCAAGTGGGTCTTGAGATCACTTTTAATCCTTTCCCCATAGTCATATTGGAAGAAGTTTGTTTTAAGACCTATATCCCTTTTTCCAATACAAAAAAAGTAATATGCCAAAGGTACTCAATATCAATCTAACCAAAGGAATATTTAAATATTTTAACACATAATTATTTAGTGGAAAGTATTTAAATGGATTGGTCTAGGTGCAAGAGATGATCTTCCTAGAAGTGTGATTGTAAATAAGGATATCATCAATCAAGTCCAAGATTAATTGTCAAAATAAGGGTCATACATATTATTCATGAAGCTCTATTAATGTGTGGATTATTCATTAGTGAGTCCAAATTATATGAATAAAACTCAAACATTTGATCATCATGAGTGTTGAAGTAAATTTTTAGAATGTCCTCTATTTTAATACAAATCTATTGATAGATAGACTACTAATCCAACTTGCAGAAGAAATGAGCCATAGATTCTATCTAACAAATCAAAAACCACTAGAATGGGAAATTCATCGTTGATGGTGATAATTTTATCTATAATAAATTTATTTATAGGTGTCGAGACTCATACTTTTTATATGTACCAATGGGATAAGGGAGGAGTAAGCACTAGTGTTAGGCTAAATGACCCCTTAACATAGGAGTTTGTGAGTTAATTTTTTGATCTTGATCTCTTGTAAAAATAGGTACTAGTATGGGAAAATATCTGGAGTATTCTTGGGTAGAATTTGAATTGCATGATCTTAAAGGTAACATAGTGGTAAGCTAGTTGTTTCAAAAAAGATAGTTCTATGATGAAACAAAACTTATTGTAGATCTTTGGGTGGGTTAGACATAGAGTCCCTAAAATGAATAGTAGAAAGTTGGGCAATAATCCCATTACACCTATTTTTTAGTTACTTTTACATATGATGATACCCAAGAGGAATAAAAAAGCTATATGTTAGCCATCATAAGGTGAGTTATTAGTTATTATCAATGTATTGCACATATCTTTTAGAAAGATCTCAAAATATAGGAACAAAAGTGCATATCCATTATATTTGCAAAATAGCTTCACAACCTCCTAGGCGACTAGCAAAAATGTTAGATCTAAGAGTGTAGTCCTTGACATGGAGATGTAAATTTTTAACACTTACTAGGTTAAAAAATAAATCCACCATTGGAAATCATTACTTCAAAGCTAGAATAAGGATGGATAAATAGTCTACTTGTTTGGATAATCTAAGGTTGATAAAATTTTGAATAATGAGAAATGTGAGAGAGTATTTCTTTAAAAAGAATGATCTTCATAGCCTGAGGAGTGTTAAAATGCCAACTAATGCATGCATTATATTTCAAGAGGACTATTGATTGTTGAATCCTCAAACAAGGGTTGGGTATGTGCAAGATCATGGGGGGCCAAAAAGTGAAAAAAATAAGGAAAAAAATGCATTTTTACTTCACCAAAACCGCTAAACAAAATTTGAATTTTTGTATGGGTCAGGTAAAATTTGAATTGGTTTGGTAATACCAATCCAAAATGGAATAATAGATATCCATTTCCCAAAATTATTTTTCGTCACTTTTATGTATTCAAAATGGATATCCATTTTTCTTTTCAAAACAGATATATTTGTTTTGCTTGCAAAATGGATATCCATTTTGAAAAGAAAAATGAATATCCATTTTCAATAAGTATTTTAATTAATTTTATACTTTCAAAATGGATATTGTTTTGTAAAGCCTAAAAAAGCGCACTTCAATAAAACAGGCATAACTTTTGTGTTACTTATCAAAATTTTGATTTTTTATAGGCATTGGAAAGGTGATTAAAATATCTACATAATGGATAATATTATTGTGATATATTGAGCATAAAAAAATTATAATCATTTTAATTTCCTCCTTAATTTTAAAATTTTAAATGCTCATAATTCTTGCATACAAAGTTTTTTTTCTTTTTTTGTAATAATCATCCTAAATGACTTGAGACATTAAAAAAGTAATAAATAATGAATAATTTAGATTTTTATACTAAGGAGAGTAAAAAAATTTCATAAATCATCATAGAAGGCCTCCTTGTTGTCTATCCTATGTGTACCTTTGCCCAAGTTGAACTAGGAGAACATATCTCTCTCTCCCTCTCTCCCTCTATCTATTTAGTTATCTCTCCCTCTCTCCCCCTCTCCTTCATTAAACCTCTCTATCTATCTCTCCACTTTCCCTTACTCTACCTCTATCTATATCTCTCCTCTCTCTATATATCTCTCCCTCTCTACCTAGCTCTCTCTCTTTCTCTTCCCCTCTATCTTTCCCAAATTATATCTCTACATATTTCTCCCTCTTTCTATCTATATATGTCCCTATATCCCTCTATCTATATCACTCCCTCTTTCAATATCTTCCTACTCTCTCTATCTTTCTCCCTCCCTCTCCCTCTCCCTCCCTCTATCTATTTATATAATCTCCCTCTTCATCAATTTATCTTCATATCTCTCTCTCACTCATATATACACACACACCTTATTTTTGTCTCCCTATCCCTATCTCTTTGTCTATCCCCATCTCTTCATCTCTCTCTCCCCATATCTCTCTATACCTCTCTTCTTGTCTCTATCACCTTATTTCTCTCTTTCCCTCTCTATCTATATCTCCCTATCTCTCTCTTTATATTTATCTATATCTCATTATCTCTACCTCTCTTGCTCTTATGCATTCTCTCTCTATCCCTTTCTATCCATATCTTTCTCTACCTCTATCTCCATATCTCTCTATAACTTTCCCTATCCCTCTCTATCTCTATATATCCTTCTATCACTATCTCTCCCTTTTTCCCTCTCCCTTAATATATTGATCTATCTCTCCCCTTCTTATTCTCTCTCTATCTCTCTCCCTATCTCTCTCCTTTTCTCTACCTCTATCTCTCTATCTACCCCCTCTCTTTCTATCCCCCACTCTCCCTCCATCCTCTATCTCCCCTCTCTATATCTCCCTCTTTCTCTCTACCTCTTTAATTCTCCCTCTATCTCTATTTCTCTCTATATCACTTTATCTTACCATCTATATCTCTTTATCTCCATATTCCTCTAGTATATCTCTATATCTCTTCATCTCTATAAATAACTCCCTATATCTCTATATTTGTATCTCTTCCTTTACCTCTCTTTATCTATATATATTCTCTCCCTCTACGTCTATCTTCCTCTCTACCTTTCGATAGAGAGAGAGGGTGAGTGAAGATAGAAAGAAGTAGAGAGGGAGGGTTAAAGAGGTAGAGATGAGAGAGAGAGAGAGAAGAGAGATATAGAGAGATATCTAAACAAAGATATATGGGGAAAGAGGGAGGGATGGAGTGAGAAGTATGTAGAGAGAGATAAAGAGAGGGGAGATAGAGAGAAGTAGAGAGGGGGGGAGGAAGGGAGAGGTAGAGATAAAGATATAGGGTGGGAGGGATATAGGAAAAGGTAGGTAGAAAGAGTGGAGGATGGAGATGGGGGATAGAGAGAAGTAGAGAAAAAGAGAGACAAAGAGAGGTAAGGTGGGAGGTATAGAGGGAGAGGTAGGTAGAGATAGGGAAGGTGAGGATACATATAGGGACGTATAGAGGGAAGGAGAGAGAGAGGTAATGTGGGAGGGGTAGAGTGAGATGTAAGGAGAGAGGGTGAGGGGAGATGGGGAGAAGTAAAGAGGGAAGGAGAGAGAGAGGAGAGAGAGAGAGAGAGAGAGAGAGGGGGGGGAGGGAGAAAGGGAAGTAGAGGTAGGTAATGAGAGAGAGGTAGGGTGGGAGAGATAGAGGGAGAAGTAGGTAGAGAGGGAGGGTGAGTGGGAAGGTGAGAGAGAGGTAGATAGGAGAGAGAGGATGAAGAGAGATATCTAAAGGGATAGAGGGGGAATAAGGGAAGCATGGAGTGAGAGGTAAGTATAAAGAAATAGAGAGGGGAGATAAAGAGAAGTAGAGAGTGAGGGAGGGAGGAAGGGAGAGGTAGAGATAGAGAGGTAGGGTGGGAGGGATATAGGGAGAGATAGGTAGGAAAAGATGAAGATGCAGACAGGAGATAAAGAGAAGTAGAGACAAAGAGAGAGGTAATGTGGTTACCCTCCATCTCTCTACCTACCTCTCCCTTTATCCCTCCAACATTACATCTCTCTCTTTGTCTCTACTTCCCTTTATCTCCCATCTGCATCTTCCTCTATGTCTACCTATCTCTCCCTGTATCCCTCCCATCATACCTCTCTATCTCTACCCATCCCTTCCTCCCTCTCTACTTCTCTCTACCTACCTCTCACTCCATCCATCCCTCATTCTCACTCTCTCCCTTTAGGGTAAATGCAAGAAGATGAGTCCATGAAACATGGAAGTTTTTGCCTTAGAAAAAAATCTGAAATTGGCTTCAACAAAATGGGATTGTTTACGTTCGAGACCCCATGCCAAAAATGAGATCCCATTTAGGTTCGAGACCCCAAGCCAAAAATGGGATCCTGTTTCATAAAAAAAATGTTTTTTTATATTTTTTTGAAACAGGATCCCATTTTCAAAATGGGATCCTACTTTTGAAATGGGATCCCACTTTTTAAAAAACGAGATCCCATTTTGAAACGGGATCCTGTTTCTTAAAATCATGAGAACTTTATTTTTTTATGAAATGAGATCTCGTTTTCAAAATGGGATCCCATTTCTTAAAATCATTAAAAAAAAATTAAAACGAGATCTCGTTTTCAAAACGAGATCCCGTTTTCAAAACGAGATCCCGTTTTTTAAAATTTGATTCTGTGGTTGAATTTTTGCTTTGTTTTTCAGCTCGGGGAAAGGCTTGGGGACCTAAACCTAAGCTTTGAACCTAGTTTGACCTGCAAGTTGAAGGTCTTGGCAATGTCACAAGAAAATAGTGACTTTGGGCATATGTTTGAAGACATTTTTTGCAGAATTTTTTGACGAAATTAAAACCCATTATAGATTAGACAATGTAGATTCTAAATATGTAATTTTTATAATTGGATTATTTTTTCTATTTCTCAATTAATTTCTAATGAAACTGATCCATAAACTTGAAATATCAAGGTTTTTACTATTTCCATTAACTTTTATTAAAATTATTTTTTGTAAAATGAATTGCACGAAAACGTACTTGAGACAATTATTTTCAATTTTAAAAAATAAAAAATCAAAAAATGATTAGTTTAGGTCATCTTATGCGTGATGTACTTGATGATTTTTTAAAATGACAAATATGGCTAATAAAAAATTAACAAAAAAAATCAGTAAAAAATTACAAAAAAATATCAAAAATGTGCTTCAGTGAGTTACAAATTTTTTCGCAAGAGGATTTAGAAAAATATGATAATTTAGGTCAAAATATGGATGACGTACACGTGCATGGTATGGTAAAAAAAAGTGACTTTTAAACTGTGGTTTTTAGAAACGCCTATTGAAATCAATTTGTAGCGTCTGGGTATTGAAATAAATTACACATTTGAAAAATAGACTTTGAGTACTACATTTTATGATTAGTGACTTTTTTCAAGATTCCATCTCTAAGTGCTTCAAATTTTAAGGTCAAATGTGTCAAGTTCTAAAAATCAAGAAAAACACTTCCACTTTTTGGCCAAAAAGTGGACTCAATTTCTTGCCAGCACCCTTTAGATATCTCTCTATATCTCTCTTCACCCTATCTCTCCTCTCTACCTCTCACTCACCTTCCCTCTCTACTTATGTTTTTCTCCACTCACCCTCTCTCTCTACCTACTTATCCCTTTATCCCTTCTACCCTAATCTCTTATTACCTGCCTCTCCCTCTCTCCCTCCCTCCCTCCCTCCCTACTTCCCTCTCTCCTTGTTTCTCTCTCGGACCTCTCCCTCTCCCTCTCTCAATAACTCTCTCTCTCCCCTTCCCTCTCCACTTCTCTTTATCTCCCCTCACCCTCTCCCTCTATACCTACCTCTCATTCTATCCCTCCCACCTTACCTCACTCTCCCCTTTCATTTGTACTCTATATATCCCCTCACCCTCCCTCTCTCTACCTACCTCTCCCTCTATTCCTTCTACCTTACCGAGCTCTCTCTATCTCTACTTCTCTTTATCTCCCATCTCCATCTTCCTCTCTATCCACCTACTTCTCCATATATCCATTCCACCATACCTATCTATCTCTACATCTCCCTTCCTCCCTCCCTCTCTACTTCTCTTTGTCTCTCTCTTTACTTACCCCTCACTCCATCCCTCCCTCATTTACCCTCTCCATTCCTTTATATATCTCTTTGTATATTCTCTCTCTCTCCACTCTACCTCTCTTACCTGCCCTCTCTACTTCCCTCTATCTTCCTCTCAAATTCCATCTCTACTCTATATATGAGTTATAGGGAGAGAGGGAGAGAGAAGGAGAGAGGGACAGAAAGAGGGAGAGTTATCTAGAGATAGATATGACTTGGGAAAGATATAGGGGAAGAGAAAGGGAGAGAGGTAGGTAGAGAGATAGGGAGAGGGAGAGGGAGAGGGAGAAGGAGAAGGAGAGAGGGAGAGAGAGAATGGGGAGGGAGAATAGATAAATATATTTAAAGAGGGAGAGGTGGAGAGGGAGAGAGGAAAAATAAATCCAAAAGGTACACTTATATATTGAAAAAGTGGAAATATCAATTATGTATCAAATGTGAAAATGAAACCCTAATGTGGTTTCCAAGGATGTGTAGGGTAAGTAAAATTTATTTCACAATCAAGACAATAGAGAAAGATGTCACAATATAAAATTGATGCAGAATTGGCCATGAAAATATTTTTGAATATAAAATTGAGATATAAACATCATAAAATTTAGATCTAAGAAACTCCAATATGAATATGAATCCATAGAAGAAGACTAGGTTGTATAGGATTTATTGGGTTTACTAAAATACAAAGTGGCATAAAGAGGGAAAAACAGAGAGAAAATTGAGGGAGAGGTACAAAGATAGGTCTAAAGCTTGGGGGGAGAGAGAGGGGGGGGAGGGATGGAGGGATGGAGAGGTAGGTGTAGAGAGAGTGAGAGGTGAGAGGGAAAGATATAGAGAGATAGCTAGAGGGATAGGGAGAGAGTTGATATTGAGTTAAGTAGAGAGGGAAGGATAGAGAGAAAAAGAGTTAGAGACATCTAGGTCTAGAGAGGACTTAGAGAGATATTTAAAGAGGTACAAAGAGAGAGGGAATGATGGAGGGAGAGAGCAATAGAGAGATAGGTCTAGAGCTCAAGAAGAGAGACAGTGAGAAAGATAGGTCTAAAGAGGGACAAAGAGAGAGGGAAGGAGGGAGGGATGGAGGTAGATAGATAAGTCTAGAGCTCAATAGATTGAGAAGGAGAGGTAAAAAGAGGTAAAAAGAGAGGGAAGGAGGGAGGTAGAGACAAGTGGAGAGATAGGTCTAGAGCTTAAGGGGAGACATAGTGAAATATATAGAGGTAGAGAAAGGGACAGAGAGATATGATGATTTATGAATATTTTTTTATCTCCTTACTACACAAAATATAAGTATTTCATTATTGATTACTTTTTCTAATGTTTCAAGTATTTTGAGATGATTGTTGTAAAAAGATAATGAAAAAGGGACTTTGTAAGTGAAAGTAGTGAGCATTTGATGTTTCAAAAATGAAATATGAATTTTAAATGGTTATAATTATTTTTTGTGTATAATCTAGAAACACTACCTATTCCATTGCATGGATCTTTAAATATCCTTTCCAACACCTATAAAAAATCAAAATTTTGATAAGAAACACAAAAGTTATGCCCATTTTACTAAAGAGGATTTTTTGGGCTCTTCAAAACGGATATTCGTTTTGCAATAATGGATATATGTTATGAAAATCCCAAAATAGATATCCATTTCAAAGACATAAAAATGGGTACCGTTTCTAAGAAATAGATATCTTTTTTTCAAAATGGATATCCATTTAGAAGACATAAAAATGGGTACCTATTTCAACAAAATAAATATCCCCTCTATTTTTCAAAACGGATATCCATTTTATTTTTCAAAAATGATATCCATTTTGAAGACATAAAAGCAGGTACCCATTTTTAAAAAATGGATATCTGCTTTGTTTCTCAAAATAGATATCCATTTTTAAGACAAAAACAAAAATCCATTTTTTCACATAATTTTTTTTCCCTCCATTTTTGCTGCGGGATTGCTTTGGGATTTGGCTTAGGGGTGTCCAACCTAAAAGTCAACTACCCCAATGTGTTTATAGGGGTTGCAATAGTTTTTTGAACTTCACCCTTCGTGTTGACAACTTTTTCATCCAAATTTGATGAGACAAAAAGGGCTTATTCAACAAATTGTCAAGATTCCACCAATATAAGATATGCTTTATTTTTAATTTAATAGATAATTATTATTGATTTTCTACATGTACTATGTGTAAAGTCTTGATTAATAAGCTGATTGAAAAACAACTATAACTTCTAAACAATTATACATTTTTTGAATTTGAAAGATGTGTCACATACTATGCTTCACAAACTATAGTTTAAAAAAATAAAATTTGAATTTCATAAATTTTTGACCAAGTTAGGGTGGTCAGACAAATGGTTTTAAATTTTTTTAAAATTCCTACTAGAAAATTCATAACTAATTATTTACTTGCAAAAAAATTACAAAAAAATATGTGTCACATCTGGGCATGTGTCCTCTACTTATATTGAAAGATTCAAAAAAATATATATTTATTTTTTCTCATCATTAGGGTGGCTGGACAAACACAGTTTGCTTTTTTTTCTAAATTTTAATGTACTACTGCATTGAAATTTTAAATTTTCACCAAATCAATTTACTTTTTTCTGAAAAAGGCCTTGTAACCTACAAACTATATTCAATTTTCTACAAATTCTATTCCTACATATTTTCAAAATTATGTTAATAACCTATTCAAATTCTTATGTGAAGTTGCTTAAGTCTATTTTTCTATATTTTCATTACCACTTAAGGGCCCTGTTTGACCCCCATGATCTTGCACATACTCAATTGCTCCTCTTCTTAGGCTTCTCAATTTCTCAACCTACATCTCTCTCTCTCTCTATCTCTTCCTCCCTCCATCCTCTCTTTGCTTCTCTATACCACTCTGCTCCCTCTTATTCTACCTACCTATCCTTCCCCCCTCTCTCCATACCTCCCTCCCTCCTTCCCTATCTATTCTTTATCTCCCCTCTTCCATTCTACCTACCTTTTCATCCTTCCATACCTCTCCCTCTCTCTCACACACACTACCTCTCTCTCCACTTACCTCTTCCTACCTAAAGAGGGAGTCAGATGGAGGGAAGGAGAGTGGATATATAGAGAAGTAGATATGGGGAGAAGGAGAAGAAATATGCATATAAGTAGAGAGGGAAGGAGATATAAATTGAGAGCTCAAGAGAGGTGAGATATAGAGAAGTAGAGAGGGAGAGAGAGAAAGAGAGAGAGAGCTAAAGAGGGACAAGTGAGATGGAGAGAATTAGAGAGGGAAGGAGAGAGAGAGAGAGAGAGAGAGAGAGAGAGAGAGGTGAGATAGAGAGAAGAAGAGACAAAGAGAGATAGATAGAGGGAGAGAGAGAGAGGGAGAGGGATGGATAGGTAGATAGAGGGAGAGGAGAGATAGAGAGAAATAGAGAGAGAGGTGGATAGAGAGAGGGAGAGGGGAGATGGAGAGAAGTAGAGAGGGAAGGAGAGATGGAGGAAGAGGTAGGGAGGGAGAGAGAGGTGAGATAGAGAGAAATAGAGAGGGAAGGAGAGGGAGGGGAGAGAGGGAGAGGGAGTGAGGGGTTGGTAGGGAGTGAGGGAGGGAGTGGTAGGCAGAAGAGTGAGAGGGAAGATAAAGAGAAGTAGAGAGGGTAGGAGGGAGGGGGTGAGAGGTAGGGAGAGGGAGGTGAGATAGAATTAGAGAGGGAAGAAGAGAGTGAGAGAGAGAGATATGATGGGATCCTATTGATTATTGAAATTTGACCTATTGATTATTGAAACTTGACCAAGTCTTCAAAATTATAAGATCTTTCAAAACCTAGAATTTGTATTATAACTCCTAGAGATTTGAAACGATTCTCAAACATCCTCTAAAACTATATGCATGAAATATAACTTAAAGTATAAGAAAGTAAATTTCCATATATAAATGTCACTTATAGTTTCAGTAGAAGAGAAAGAGAAAGAAGAATCAAAATTTCCAAAGAAAACAATAATGCATTCACATTATTTTTCTTTTGAAATTTCCAAGTCTTTGGCTTTGATTTTCCTTGGGCTCCCAACCCAAAGGTTTGGAGAAACTTTTCAACATCCTAAGATGTGTTTTTGCAAATGGTAATAAAATTGACATACTTTCGAGCATGCTCCTCATCAAGTTTGCACATATTTTAATGTCAAATCAAAAAATACCATGATAATGCTAAACTCTCTCATAGCTATCTAACCATGAATTTTTTTTCACATGTTGAATATGTTAATGTTTCTATCTTTAATTTCTTTTGTTAGTGTATCCATTTTTTGTCAAAAACTAGTGTGTGGTATTTTAGATTTTATTTCTTAACTATTCATTGAAATTTCAAATAAATTGCATATTTAGAAATTAGACTCCATTGTACACATATTAAAAAATGATTTTCAATCATTTTTCATAAAATTGGGGTGAAGCATGCTCAATTTCCTATTTTTTAGGATGTGTCCACTTTGAAAATTAATATTTAAAATAATATATTTATTAAAAATTAGCAGAAAAACCAGGCATAAACTACATGATTTTAGCTAATTTCTTGCCAAAGATGTTTTGAAATACTAACTAAAAGTTAAAATTTTATGGGGGGCTAGACACTAGATGCTATATTTTTTTTTTTGAAAAAAATAGGATCACTTTGTGTGGCCCCCCTTTTTGAACCCCTAAATCTCTACAATTATTTTTAAAAATAGTAGTTTAGAAACTAGATTCAAAGCACTACAACTCTTGTTTTCATTTCATATTTAAATTTTGACTGTATCTATCTTTACTTTCTCATCCAAGGTTAGTCTTTCTTGATTTCAGGAAAAAAAAAAAGTGGCCACTTAAGACCCCTTTTTGGTCCCCCATCTTTGTGCACTTACCCATGATGAACTTTGCAACTATAGCAAGGACAAGTTGGATATAATTTATTTTTGAAACTATAATAAAAGTCTCAAAGTATTCAATCCTAGGAACTTTGGAGAATCTTTTCATGACCAAGCAAGCCTTATGCTTGTCAATTGACCCATATGTTACAAATTTTGTCTAATAGATCCACTTGCATCAAACATTTTTCTTCCCTTAGGAAAAGGGAATAGATCCCATGTATGATTCATGTACAAGGAATTGATATCTTCTTGCATAGAAGCATTCCACTCCAAGATACCTAAAGCTTCTTGAAAGGCTTATGGATCAAAGGCTGAAGCAATGAAGAGATTTAGAGCTTGCTGGAACCATAACCTTTTTCCTCTAGTATATAAGGAATCGCCAACCCAATCAATTGTTGAATATAATGTCTAACAATCCCAAAGAGGCCCAAAGGATGGAGATTTTGGAGGAGAATCATCTTCATATTTGAACTAAATCCTCATCATTACTGTCACCGTCTGAAGTGAAGGAAGATGACTCCTCATCAGTATTAGGAAGATTAAGATCCTCTGAAGAATTATCATCATCATGAAATGGATCTAATATAATAGTGGATGGAGAAGTGGTAGGATAAGAACTAGAAGGTCTCTCATCAAAACGTACACTCCTCTTAATGAATAGCTCATGATTGGTGAGGTGGAGAAGCCTATATCCTTTGGCATCATCTAGGTACCCAAAAAATATGCAAGGATTACTATGCAGATCCATAGCCCACCTCTCTCTCTCTCCATGCCTCTCTATCACACCTAGATCTCTCCCTACCTACCTCTCCCTCCTACATCATTACCTCTACTTATCTATCCCTACACCTCTCTACCTTTCCTTCCCTCTCGGAAAACGCCGGATCCGCAAAGATTTGATCCGATCTGATCCTGTCTGATCGCCCACCGAGATGATCCGATCGCAAGATTGCCCACTCTCTCTCCTCTCTCTCCCCTCTATCACTCCCTACCACTCTTTCCATCCCTACCTCTCCCTTACTCCCTCATTCCCTCTCCACTTCTCTCTATCTCTCATCTCCCTCCTTCCCTCTCTACTTCTCTTTATCTCTCCTTACCCTTCCTCTACCCACCTCTCTCTCTCTAGTGGACAAGGAAGGAGAGAGAGGGGAAGGGAGAAGTAGGGAGGGAGAGGGAGGTGATATAGATAGAAATAGAGAGAGAAGGAGAGAGAAGTAGAGAGGGAAGGGAGAGGGATAGGTATGGATGGAGAGAGATAGTGAGAGAGTAGACATGGAAGGAGAGAGAGGGGGAGGAGGGAGTGAGAAGTAGAGAGGGAAGGAGAGAGAGGGGGATAAGGAAGGCTAGAGGGGGAGAGAGAGAGAGGGGGGAAGGAGGGAGGGAGGGAGGGAGAATAATTAGAGAGGGAAGGGAAGAGAGAGAGGGGTAGCTCTTGAGATCAAGGGAGAGAGAGTTAGATAAATGGATGAAAATAGTGAGACAGAGGTCTAGAGCATAAGGGATAAACAATGAGTGACATGGAGAGAGATAAATAAATGATACAACTTGTTGATTACTTTGTGTGGCCCCCCTTTTTGAACCCCTAAATCTCTACAATTTTGAAAAAATAAAATAAAATAATAGTTTAGAAAGTAGATTCAAAGCACTACAACTCTTGTTTCATTGCATATTTAAATTTTGAGTGTACCTATCTTTACTTTCTCATCCAAGGTTAGTCTTTCTTGATTTCAAAAAAAAAAAGTGGCCACTTAAGACCCCTTTTTGGTCCCCCATCTCTGTGCACTTATCCATGATGAACTTTGCAACTATAGCAAAGAAAAGTTGGATATAATTTATTTTTGAAACTATCATAAAAGTCCCAAAGTAGTCAATCCTAGGAACTCTAGAGAATCTTTTCATGACCAAGCAAGCCTTATGCTTGTCAATTGACCCATCTATTACAAATTTTGTCCAATAGATCCACTTGCATTAAACATTTTTCTTCCCTTAGGAAGAGGGACTAGATCCCATGTATGATTTATTTCCAAGGAATTGATATCTTCTTGCATAGAAGCATCCCACTCCAAGATACCTAAAGCTTCTTGAAAGGCTTATGGATCAAAGGCTGAAGCAATGAAGAGATGTAGAGCTTGTTGGAATCATAACCTTTTTCCTCTAGTATATAAGGAATCACCAACTTAATTAGTTGTTGACTGTAATTTCTAAAAATCCCAAAGAGGCCCAAAGGATGGAGAGTTTGGAGGAGAATCATCTTAATCTTTGAACTAAATCCTCATCATTACTGTCACCATCTAAAGTGAAGGAATATTGACTCCTCATCAGTATTAGGAAAATTAAGATCCTCTAAATAATTATCATCGTGATGAAATGGATCTAATATAATAGTGGATGGATAAGTGGTAGGAGAACTAGAAGGTCTCTCATCAAAAAATACACTCCTCTTAATTAATAGCTCATGACTGGTGAGATGAAGTGTATATCCTTTGGCATTATCTCAGTACCCACAAAATATGCAAGGTTTACTATGCAGATCCATATCCCACCTCTCTCTACACCTCTCTATCACACCTCTCTCTCCCTACCTACCTCTC
>VDFB02027704.1:0-36204 GCA_007258455.2 Sequoia sempervirens | reverse complement strand
TTAAAAGATGTACTTTTAAGATCATCTTTCGAAGGTGTTAACTTCAACTACATCTTCTTCAAGGATTTCACTTCACCTGCTGAAGCTCTGACAACTTTGATTTTATTCATCTCTAGCTCACGAAGACCATCTTCACGAAGAATTTGAGCAAATTCACCTAGGCAGTTCCTTTCAAATTCATTGTCTGGAGAATTTCACCTTGAAAACACATTTCTTCACGTTTGCCTTAGAAAATTTTCAAATTTCCCTTAGGAAAACTCATCAATCCAGTGCCCATCAAAAATCCTCATCCTGAAGGCCGCAGCGAAGCATGGAAGACTTTAAAATCAACTCCTCGTCGATAATCTTCAATACCCAGAAGAAAATTTCCTTCAGAATGCGTCAAACTCATGGGTGCACGACGAACGGGTTCATTTAATTTTCTTGAATTTTGAACCTTGGAAAAATAATTTTCTCAACAAATTTGATTCCGTTCTTCATATATGTGAACATTTCTTGTTGTTCTGACTTGAAATTGTTTTAATCAATCCATCCTGCAATGCTAGCATCCTGACCTTCGACAAATTTTACTCATCACAGGAAATTCTTATCACCTCAGAGTCTAGGCGCATTTTCTAGAGGGAGAAAATATTTTGTGCCTTAGAAAATTTTTAAATCATCTTGAAAAACTTATTTGAAAATTTCACCCTGGAAGATTTTATACTCACCTCAACCAACTTGCCTGTGAGAAAATTTTATCCACTCACTTAGGAAATTTAATTTTATTTAATTTTATTTTATTTTGCTTTTTGAATGTCTTGGGCGTATTTCACCTTTCATGAGGAAAAAAAAATTTCCCTTTAAAACCCAACGCCTAGCATTTTTCATTTAAATTCCCACCAACTAGTCTTCAACGCCTTCACACTTCCATCACCTTCAATGCCTTAGGCAATTCTTTATTTTCACCATCCTTATTCACCCTCTTACTTTCTCCCCCCCTTGGGCGCATATGACACCTCATGAAGGATATAATTCCAACGCCTAGTATTTTGTCTTTGCATGCCTTGGTTTGGGCGCATTTTGCACTTGATGAAGGATGAAACTTTTGACTTTGACTTTCTCCTTGCTTGCTTTGATTCATGGGCGCATTTTGTATGTATAGAGGGATGAAACTTCAACCGCCACCTCTTGTCTTCACATGCCCTTACTTGGGCGCATTTGAATATGCATGGAGGATGAGATTCCTTGACTCTTGTTGACCAGCTAAAGATGGGCGCATATTGCCATATGTGGTGGATAAAGTTCATTCAAACACTTTGACCTTGTTGACTCCTTGGGCGCATTTTACATGTAGAGGAGGATGAACATTTCAACGCCTTAGCTAGTGACTCTTCATCTTCCTTTGCTTTGCCCTCACATGGCTGCTTTTGGGCGCATTTAGGCCTAGGAGGAGGATGAAAACCTTTGACTACTTTGACCATTTGCTGCATGGGCGCATTTTGAAGGGGATGGAGGATAAACTTTGACACTTAGAATTTTTTTGTGCCACTACCTTAAGCTGGGCGCATTTTGCTATGGGTGCTGGATAAACTTTGTTGACTTTCATTGACTTCCTGCTTCATGGGCGCATTTTGGCCTGGGAGGTGGATTTTATGCTTAGAATATTTTTTATGCTTGAACATCTTTGCTTCTTCATCAAGCAGGGCGTATGTTGAGGTGGCCAGAGGATGAACTCAGACTTAGGAAAATTTTGCCTGCCACTACCTTGAGTTGGGCGCATTTTGGCATGAGAGCAGGATGAACACTTGCCTTAGCCATTTTTCCTTCATTTTCGCCAGTTCTTCCACGCCCTGCTATTTATAGTAAGTCCTCTGATTTTGCATCCCTGAAGCTCAGAACGACTTGAAATTTTGAACACTGCATTCTCATGACTTCATTCACCTGTTGAGACTGCTATTTTTAGTTGGCCTACTATTTTTAGCCCACTTCTGAAGATGATTTACTATAAATAGAAACTGCTTGCTTTTGATAGCTCCCTTGCTCCGATTGACTTGGAATTTGAATGAGGCGCTCCTCACCACGTGACTTGACTACTGACATCAGCGCATGCACCTAATTTGCTATTTTTAGCCTGTTTCGAAAATGACTTACTATAAATAGTAAGTGCTCAGTTTGACTTGAAATTTTACCAGCAGGTAGCCTAAAGGATGCTGATTGCGATGGTTTACACCGGTTTTCGAAAATTTTGACTTTTTACCCCTCTTTTCAGGCTCCGAAGCTGGAAACCCTAATTCGCTCTGCATGTGTATCCAATGATCTCTGTTTATCTTCGTTTCTGTTGCATTGCGATCAGCTCGTGATTCTGAATTGCTGGGAGGCAGCTGCCGGGACACACCTGCTAAAAATAGCAAGTTCCTTATTGAGTGATTATCTCCATCTGCATGTCACACCATCGCGAAGCTCTCAAAAAACCCACTAGGAATCATCCGACATGCAAAAGAAACCTTGACATGCAAACCCTAAAAATAGCCCTGGAAGACTGAATTTTGAAAGTTGTCGTCTCGTTTTGCATGTTATACCGTTGCGAAGGTCTCGAAAAACCCAGAAGGAATATGCCAACATGCGTTGAAAAATTCTTCGTTTAAGCCCTGAAATCTGCCCCGGAAGCTGGACTGCTAAAAATAGAAAGTGGTCTGGTTTTGCTCAAATTTTTGCGCACGAGCAGTTTGATGTGCTCTGAATGCCGTGTGACAGTCGGAATCTCAAAAACGCTAACGAATTGCCTGTAATTTCACTCTTACTAAAAATAGTAAATACTCAGAATCTGATGAAAATTTGTTGGGAGCCTGCTGGAAGCATACTGACAACAACGTTAAGCTTTGTTTTCAATTTACTCACTTCGTTCGACCTCGGACTGACCAGGAAAAATGAAACCCTAATTTTTAGACTCGGTCAATTTTACGCTTAAGCTTGCAGACGGGAACGTCCCTCGAAAGGCAGACTAGAGAAAAGAGACAGACAAAGAGAGAGAGAGAGAAGAACCAAAGACAAAAGACCAGAATGGAGCAAAAATTAGGGGTCCCCATTTTGAATGGGGCGAGGTGTGAAAAGGTCACAACATCTGGAACAACTAGCTGATATGTAATTCCTCCTCTTTCTTTCAAGATGCATAAATTGAATTCATTCAGTTTACAATGATGGCCAAGACTCTTTGGCATACACTATGATTGGTCAATGCAATAAGAAATGACAATGACGAACTTGATGTAAAATGGCAGCAATAAGACACACTCAGCTGATGACCTTCCTTACTGCTGGTGCGCTCCAAGACTGGCTTCTAACAGCCACGATTCTTCTCTAGGATAGCAGCAATCCACAATGAAGATGCACCTCAATTTGTATGAGATGAATGCTGATGGGAAACTGAAATTTAATATGCTGCAACTGACCCACAATTTTCTCTCTTATCTGCAATGACTGAACCTTGCTAACAAATCGATACTTTAAAAGGGGCTGCAAATTCTTCACACAGATGCTGCGATTTCTTCCACTTACAAGCCACAATTTTCTAATAAAAATCTGATTTATTCTCCTTTGCAAAATCGACCCAATGTGAAGGCAAGTTGATGCAAGAACAAACTGAAATTATTTTTCCAAATGATCTCCAGATCGATTTCCAATGATGCTGATAATTTTCTTCAAGAAAATCTGAATATTGATCTTCAATGTGTTCTCCAATTGATTCCTTCCAAAATTGGCCAAAGGCCACTAATTTTGCCAATGAAGTCCCAATTGAGAAGTCTGAAATAACTCCTCCACAATTCCAAACTAGGGTTGATATTTCACAACCAAAATTGGAAGTAACCAGCTAGGTTTGATCTCTCACAAATGAAGACTAGAAATCAACAAACTATGCATTCAGCTTCAACAATGTAGTAGAAAAGATGTATTCAACTCCAGATGTCCAAATGCATAGCCAAAGCCTCTTTTTATACTTTTTCAATCTCATCTCCAAGAAGCTTCTAGAATAAAGTATTATTTTATTTTTTTAAGTGACTTTATGATTTAGTATTTTATTAAGTCAGTTTATTATTAAATTAATTAAATACCAAGTCATCCCTTTTGATAGAACATTCTATTGGAATAACTTAATAAATAATTAATTTAATAACACCTTGTAATTTAATTAAAAAAAATCAATCAAGTTATCCATTTGAAATATCATGAATTTGGACAACTTAATTAATTAATTTAATTAAATTACCATACCTCCAATTCAGGGACATGACATACAACTTCCCAGGATAAGCTTGATAATTACCAGATTAAACATCCAATCTGTCTAAGGATCTTCGTCATGGGTATCTTCCACGGCCTCCACTTACACATTTCATATATCCTACTCATGTCCCTTTAATTCCTGGCAACTCCAATGTTTTAGTAACTCGTCCTTGAATGTGGCAACACCTATATATAGTTGGCTTAACAATTTAATTAACCCAATCTTACGACTCCTTCACAAGGATTTACAGTGCCAACTAAAAAGGTGGCTTAGTTTCTTTGTCTCAAATACCACGACAACTCCCAATTACTCTTGTAATTGCCCCTCAATTCCTTAATATGATGTCACTTATTAAATTATTCATTGAGCATTTCGATGGCATCGGCTTATAATATATTCTTGCAATACCATCGACTTCTTGAAATTCTGAAGCTATTCAGTGGCTCATAATTAATATTTTAATATAGCCATTCTTTTGAATCACACAACATAATAAATATAAGTGACCTTTAGATCATCTTCACATTAGTGGTAAGAGGCATAAAGTAATGACAATCTTGAAGTCAGCATACGCTTCCACAAACCTTTGTCGAAGAATCACTTTGTCTACTATGCACCAGACCCCTCAATCCCACGATGCTACATTCACACCCAATTACTCTGTGGAAGGCTATAATAGAAGCGCTAGGCTTGAAATTGCATAACTCTAGAATCAAGACCTTCCCTTTGTCTTGGTAAATTCAGCTCCTTTGAATTTGAAAACATTCTTCGTATATGCAGCTGCTAATAACCAATAAAGACCCACTGCAAATAATGGCAATTGTACTGCAGGCCACAATATTGATAAAATATTTAATTCTGAACTCAGATTTCCTCTGCAAACAATTAAATCCAATATTTAGAAAATTGTCTCTAAAAGAGACCCACAATTTTCATTAACTTCAATTGCTAACGCCCAAATGCGAATTTTGGATGAATCCACCAATTATCAGCCACGGTGGATAATCTCACCACCGAAGTTGATCTTCTTTCAGAGGGTTTCTGTCCTCAAAAAGTTTGTGGTGAACTCCATTCAACTAGCTAAACCTGTACTCCAAAAATCAAAACCAGCATGCTTGCAATAAGCCTCTTCAAAACTTTTATTCCTTCCACTTTGTAACTGCTCATGTCTTCTTGACTTCTCCTTTTTTCTCTTTTTCCCTTCAAATTTAATTCTTTCTAAAAGTAACTTATTTAATTTATTTTAGCTTTACTAAACTTAAGTTACTTTGCACTAATAAATAATTAATTCAAGTTCTTTTTTTATTTTAATCTTTTCCGACGACTTAAAATTATTTATTTAATTATAATGCTTACTTAGTTAAAATTGGGGACATTACACATTACAATATAGAACATAACTTTAATACCCTCCCTTAATGGCCATTCTACTAAATACACCAAAATTGTCTCAAAACTTTACCAATTTGTGGGTATAGAGCATTTTTGGGGTAGTTAGTAGAATGACCATTAAGAGAGGGTATTAAAGTTACATTTTATATTGCAATGGTCAATTAGCTTTTAGGATAGACTTTAGGAATCTTATTTAATAAACCCAAGTTCTTTTTGATCACCAAGATTTCGATGAGGGCAAGGTGAGAGCATATAAAAATCAGTATGTGGCCAATAAGGAATTAATTTCAAAACTTACTAACGGCAAGCAATCTAGTTTACAATCTAAGATAAATATGATCAATACCACCGGTAGATAACAAGCAAATCTAATCAATACTTGTAATGTCCCCTTCTCGAACCTGATCTTTCCAATGACCGTTGGCCTTTTTCTGGAAACCCGAAGGCTAGTCGGAAGGTAAAATTAGGGTTTCCTATTTTTAAGGATGTCTTTGCTCAGAGCTGGTGGATTCAATGGCAGATTCTTTCTAGGTTTTCAGAGAGCTTCGCAGTGGTATGTTCGTCTCGGCATTCTGAGCATTTCCAGGAATTTACTATTTTTAGTAAATTCTATTTTTGGCAGTAAACAGGTTGGTCTCAGGCAGTTGACTTTCCTCTTCAGTTGACTCCAGTGGCGTTTTCAGTTTCGGGCTTCAGAATGCAGTTTTGGGGGATGAGCTTATTTCACTTAAAAATAACATTATATTTTAAATGTTATTTTATCACCTTGGCCTAGTCAAATAACTTAATGTTATTTTAAAAGGTGGACTTGAAGGGTGGCGCCATCATTGAGGATATATTAAAATTATATTGAATTTTCCAAAGTCAAAGCAAGCTAAATGAGGGCGCATTTATCAAGGTGAATTTAATTAAAATATCAATATTAAGCTTGAAAGGAAAAGGACGCCATTTTGGAGAGAGGATTAGGGTTTGGCATTAAAGTGGATTTTTAGGGTTTCGAGAAGTCAACAGGAAGTTATAAAAAGGAGGCCTTGAGCATCATTTCACATCTTTTATCTACGGGAATGTTATGCTGCCGGATTGGCTTTGGGATTGCTTCGAGGAATGAAGGCCTCCTAGCTTGGGCATTGCTTCTCGCTTGAAAGACAGCGACTAGTGGTGATTTAAGATAGATTTGTGAGTTTGCATTTAGTTTTGAGCATTGTTTTCAGCTTGTGCATTATTAGATCTGTTTTGCATATTAGTGGGTTTCAGCATTTTGCATCATTTAATACAGCAGATTTATGTTTTTGCTCACAACTTGAAAAATACAAAAATATTCCTTCTGGGTATCGTCTCATTCTCTTTGTCTGTGAAGGGCGAACATATTCTCTAAGTTATAGATTTTTTGGTTAAGGCTGTGATTTTTAAGAAAGAATCGCCCCTCTTGCTGGGCCGTACCATTCTGCATCATCTTGGATTCCGTGCATAAATAAATTAAGGCATTTCGCGTTGGTTTCTTGCATTCATCTTAGGCGCCATCATTATAGTAGTGTTTTGCATCTGAGTTGAGGTCATTTGGGTAAGAGAGGAATGAGTTATGAATCTTTCTGTGAATTTCTATGTTGCTGGTTAAAAATTGAAAAATACAGATCTGTCATAAACTGTCCGCAGAAATCTGCATCTTCTCATTTGGATTTGGTGTTGAGGTTATTTAAAGGCCTGTAGCAGATTTATTGTTGAATGTACCATTTGAAAAGCATATGATATCTTGACATCGCAGGCAATAATTCTCTGTTGTAAGCTGGCAGTAGTACTGACCAGTGTTCTTTAATATTGCTTTGTCATGATTTGTAATACTCAGTCCTACCTTCAGTATTAATCTGTAATAGATAAATCTCCGCCCTATGGTAGCTACTTTCCCATTCTGGGTTAGCAAGCACATTCTGGGTGTTGAGTCCTTTCAGCTTTCAGCATTTCTTTCATGCATTGATATTTGTAAATACTCCGTCATATGGTCGCCCCTCACTCCGTATTGGATTGGGTAGCACATACTTGACGTCGAGTTCCCTTTCAGCATTTAGAGTAGAAGATCCTCTGACCATATGCTCGCCATCATCGGCACCATTCTTGGTTAGAGTTACAGCATAAACAGTTTGTTTTAGATCCTCTGACCAATGCTCACACCTTGCCCACATCGGGATCCTGGTGTACATTCTGGTTAGAGTTGCTTTTGCACGTTTTGGTTTATCCTCTAACCTTAACGGGTGCATTGATTGTAATTTGTAACTTGTAAAAACGAAAAAATTTGGCTCGGAATATTTCAGTGGTATCAGAGCCAAGATCCTGCCATCCTGTGAAAGTAATTAATGATTTAATTGTCAGATGAGTGACAGAGATACCAGACACTACGAATAGAGAAAGATGACTACAGAGAAGTCTCTACTTGAGTTAATGCATGATATGTGTACGCTATTGAAGGATCCTGAGTTAAGGTGTGGAATCAGAAAGATTTATGCTAAGTCTGAGAAGTCGGATTTGATTGGGATTTCTAAAGAATGCCAGTTCAAGAGGAAATGTGAACATGAGGCCGCCAAACTCCATAAAGATTATCAAAGCATGACAGAGGAGTTTAAGAACGGTGTTTCATTTGATACCTTTTTGGATTGTGTGGTGACTTATTACCCTGGAAAGCGGGCTATGGTCAACTACATCAAGAAAATGATTAAGGAGGAAGCAGAACATGCCATGGTTGCAGGTGCAATGAAGGAAGAAGAAGTGCCTGTTTGTGGATTGCAGCCCACAAATGAACATGACGAAGAGAAAAATCAGTCAACTAATATTGAAGATGGCACAAGCAAGGAGCACATGTCACCTCAAAATGATCGTAAGTTTGATATAGAAACCTTGGCAGTTGAGGAGTGTGTGGGAGAGCCCCATAATACTCCCCTAGACATGCATGTGATAGCAAGTGACAAAGATCAGTTCGGTGAAAAGAATATAGTAGCAGACTTGAATCCTAATTTGGATTCATCCCATGAAGGTTTTGATACTAAGGGCTTCACAGAAGATGTTGGTAGAACTATTGTATGGGATGAGTGCATTGATGACAAACCGGTATGGGATGAATTTCCCTTTGATCCGTGTTATCACGGAATCTAACAGCGCTCGTTCCACGGATAACCCCCCTACGAAACTTGTCCGTTTCCTAGGATTCGTGAAGTTCAAGTACGCATAACGAGGGCATTTTCATGCCACCTCGAAATGCGTTCCCAAGTCTCGAATAGTCAATTCGAGCGTTCCCCCTTGTTCGCCTAGCAAAGACCTTCGAAACGAGATCTTTCGCGATGTTTCACTATTCATACTTTGCAGATTGCGAAAAATGCAGTGGCACTAAAAAATTGCGCTTCTGCCTTGAAGCGAAATTGACTAAGTCTGGAAATGCAAGGGCGCTAAAATTTAGCGCCCCTGCATGTTGTGAAATTCCAAAAAATGTAAGGGCGCTGAATTTTAGCGCCATTACATTTTTCTTCAACACTTAACTTTTTTATGGCCCTGGCGCATTTCTTCACGTTTTCACGTTTTTCATCAATCGTGCCACTTTTCGCGCCTAAATTTATTGCTCGACTTGAGTTAGGTTTTTATTTTTCATTTTCAATTAAGTGAATGAATTCGCCATTTTAGTTGTTTATATTTTATTTCCTTTTTCTCTCCTCTTGCTGTGCGAGTTCCTTTCAAACTGCAAATTCGCGTTTTGAAGATTTTCGCCATTCGCCTCTTCAGCAAGCTTCGCGTTTTGCTCTGGTAGGTTTTTCATTTGGCTTCGTCTTTTCATTTGTATATGTCCATTGTTAACATACACGTTTTTGTTTCTTACATTCACGTCTTTCATTCCATTCGTGTTTTGTTCTTTCCCTTCGCTTTCTTCTCCCTTCTAATCCCACGCATTCTCTTCCTCCGCATTTTCCCCTTCACGTTTTCCATTGATTGTTTGCTTTCATCGCAAGAATAATGGCAAACCTTTGTATCCCTACGCATTCTTTTCCTTGTTTTCCTAAACGCGTAGTGTTCTTCATTCGTGCTTTTCTTTTGAACACCTATCCCTATTCTTCATACGCGTTTCTTTCCCCATTCTCCTCTGTGCGCAATGTCCCTTGAGAACTTATATCTACCCGACGTGTTTGTGTTGAATTATCTTTATCTCAGAAGCTCTTCATTCGTTTTGGTAAACATTGAAAAAATCCATCATTGTGAAAGAGAATTCCTTTGACCTTTGAATGCGTATGTAATAGGATGGAGACAATTTCAAAAGCTTTCATTGTTATAAACATTGCATTTGCTAAGCTCAAGCGCCTTCGCCATTCCTTCTTGCATCTACATTTTCAAAATTGCCAAAATTTGCAAAAGCGCTAAATTTTAGCGCCGTGACATTCTGAAGATGTCAAAAATTGCCTAACACTGGAAAGTGTAAGGGCGCTAAAATTTAGCGCCCTTACACTTTTTTCAGACTTTTTCCAATTTCTTCCAAATAAACTTCATTTTTGACCAGTGCACTCCAGAGCCTCATTTTTCTGCATTCGTGCATCGTTTTGCGTGCCTCGCCATCCGCTTCATGAATTCTCATCCTTGTGCTCATTTCGCGCTTACCCATGTTTTCTAACAATTGGTGTTTGTTCTGGCTAAACGGATTGCAGTCTACTTTCAGAGATCGTCAAATCAAGAGTGATCAGAGCTCCAGTTCTTTTTGATGATTGCTACGAAGCCTCCTTCTTCTTCGAAAGCAAAAAGTAAGATGAAGTACAAATATCAAGGCGTCTATCCGCCAACTATGGTGCTTTCAAAAGTCGAATAGATAAAAGATACAGAAGTTGGTCATCAAGACTTGGTTGACTTTGCAAAGCTAACAGAGACGAAGCCTCTCCCTGATTCAATGAGAGCGATCGTACACAACAACCTTCACTTGGTGGCGATGTTCCCTACAGTTGCGCACAATACTGAGTTTGTTCTTCAAGTTGCGTCTCATTACATGCGAGAAAGCAGAAGCGTGATCGACTCTTCCGGGCACGAGATTCTGAGACTCGACCCCGACTTCTTTGATATTGTCTTCAAGGTCCCTCATATGGACAAATATATTGACATCTCTATATCAAAAGCATAGGAGATTTTCGATGCTGATCCCAATAAGGCTAAACAGTTGATAAATACTCAATGGCTCAAAAAGCCTAGATCGTCTGTTTCTAGATGGCCGAAAGGACTCCTGAGAAGTGACTTCAAAGATGACGTCAAGGATATGATCACGTTTCTAAGCAGAGTGAAGGGCTTGCCGGAATCATCCACCTTTCACGATTGGATGTATGAGTACATCAGGATCATAAGGCAGAAGGTGCATATTGACTGGGGAAAACAAATCAGTGATGAGATGCACGAGCAGTTGATTAATGCTCCTTCTACATTGAAGTTCTACATGACTTCTTACCTGGTGTACGCAGCAGCTGTGATGAGACAATTCCCAGGTCTATCTACAAAAGGGAATCGAATGATGGTGCCTATGTACAGATATTTCTATCAGTTGGAGCTAAAGGAGAGCTTTCATCATTTCAGACGGGTCACTGATGCTTTCTTTGCGCCCTTACTCTTCAACTTTGATCCAGCTTTGGAAAGAAGAAGAGTGTCTAATGAGGCTTATAAGGTGGTAAGTAAAGTTGGATGCATTTTTCTCCAATTCCCAACGTTTACTTACTTGAGAGTAGGTTGTTACACCGGTTGTCCCTACATGCTACCACATTATCCTTCGGATAAGTGGGTTCTCATGGAAACATGCAGACAGCTGATGTCAGTGCAGAAAGAACGAAGAAGCAACCACAAGCGTGGGTTCAAGTTCCCACTGACCATCGGCAGATATACTATCCAAACTGCACAAAAAGCTAAGTCTGTCTATGCTGAAATGCAGATCATGACCATCAAAACCTACAGGTATAGGTTTGATTTCGACTACCGAGATGTCAGAAAGATGTTGCAAAAGGGTCACCAACACAGGTACCGTTTTGAAGACATTTGGGCAGATTGCAGAGATGAAGAGGCCATTCGCAAAATGGACTATTGCAGATTGACAGTTCAACATATTAGAGATCTTGGTATTGCCGATCTACCAGAGGATTTTGAGGATCCAGGTGATATCATGAACGTTGTCTATGATGAGCAAGGCATTGCTAAAAGGCCGTTGCCTGCAATACAATGGTCTAGGAAAGAGGTTACTAGCATGAGAGAAAGGCTGAGACCAATCCTAGCCAACACAGAAGAATGGTTACATAAACATGGTCATGCAATGAAAAGTTTCAGGACAGACTCAGAAGGAGAAGAGTCCGAGGCAGAGGCACGCCAACAACAAGAACTCCGCGACAAAAACAAATCAGCGGCCGTTCCCACTTCTTCACGTAGAGGCCCTAGGATCAAGTTCACTGTTGGTAAGAAAGATACCCAGGCTGTCCAAGAGACAGAAAAGACGGAATCTCATCCATCTCGCTCTAAGGGTAAAAAGCCCATTCTAGAGGAGGTAGATTCCGATGAAGAAGATACTTCAAGCGACCAATCCACTGAAGATGAAGATTCAGCAGAAGCAGACTCCGATGCCGAAGAGGTTTCTGAAAGCGGACAAGAGTCTGATGAAGATTCTGAAGAAGGATCTGAAGGTGACTTCGAAGGTGAGCCAGACTCGGAGAGACAAGAGGGTGATCAACAGGAACCCGAGCATGATGAAGAAAGAACTACTTCTCCTCTTGAGAATGTAGTTGAGGAAATTCCTAGAACATCATCGCCCGTGACTTCAAACGTTCCTCATACCCCTCCAGATTCAAGAACTCCTCCACCTCCTGTTCCCTCGTCACCTATCCCTACCACAAGCATTCCTGCAGCCGAGATATCCCCTATCCCTGCAGCATCAACCCAGCTTGATACTCCTTCAGTGACAAGCATCCATACGGTTGATATACTGTCAAGCCCACCATCGTCCATTCATAGCTTGTCTTTGCCAACGTATGATATCACTTCTGAAAACGAATTCAATCGTTTCATGAATGAGTCAATGCATGATCAACTCAATGTGTCAACTACAGGAGCAATGATGACAAATACTTCTCCAATTGTCACGATACCAATGGTGAGTTCAGATGTGACAATAACTTCAGAAGTGGCAATGGCGACTGAATTGACAGTAAATCCAGAAGTTCACACTTCTTTCTTCCTCCTTGGCTAATATCTCTGTCGGGCATAAAAGCAAATGATTTCTCCAGAGGAGCTCGACCTTGAAGAGATAGTTCTTCCAAAGGCCAAAGGGAAGAAGAAGGCAAAAGTATACTCAAGGCTGAATGTTGATAAGCTGGCCATAAGTATGCTGAAATTGGCATACCACCGAATCAAGAAGGTGATGTCAATATGGAGGACTACACAGTAACAAAGGTCCAGCTTGGCAAGGTTACCAACGAAAGTGCAAAAGCTCGATGTGCAAGTCACTCTGGATATCTTGGCAGAAGGCTGGACAAAGTTGAGCAATCTCGCAACATGTACAAACAGGGCAGAGCATTATGCCACTATTGTAAGAGACTTGCCGGTTCTCCAAGTAATGCACAACCCGACAGCTGGTGAATATTGAAGACCCAAATTGTCAAGAAAGCTGAGAAATTTGCCTCCAAAGGCAGGGTGTTATATGACTTGTTGAAAAGATCATCAAACACGATCTAAGATAATTTTGGCGCGGATGAGAAAACCACCATGTTGGCCAAGCTCACCACAGAGCTTGATAAAGAAAAGAGCGTACTTTCCCAGGAGCGCAGAGACATGGAAAAATGCCTGTTGTCATGGTCGGAAATGAAACAGGTAAAGCTCAAGCAAATTGGTGGAGGTTGGGGTAATTCCCGACAAAGAAAAGTTTGTAGAGGTAAGAGAATCACTGAAACACAGAATTCAAGTGGTTCAATCTCTCATAGAAGATCTTCACCAAATACAGGAAGATGTCGACGGGCATCGCACATTCTTGAAAAAGTATCAAAGAGTTGCCGGTCAACTTCTTGAGGAGAATCGTATCTTCCTGCCGGCCACGTAAAATATCCCTGATCTTCAAGGAAGCCATCACTTAATTTGATTGATGCTTGACTTCTGTGAAGCTTCTCTGAACATCATTTGTGATACAAGGCTCACATTGGAAATCTCAAGACGCATCTTGACAGGTGCAAGAAGGTTCACTCATCTGCCATGAGATCGATCACGAGAATTCACACCATTGTGGATTACACCGTTGGTCCAGATGAGAAGTTTGTGCAAGAGACTAGGAGGAAATTTGAAGACTTCCGCGCCCAATGCAAAGAAACGTGAAGCAGCCCCCTATTCTCCAGTGTTAGACATTTCCGGTGCATCCCATTATGCATCTTGTAAATATTTCTCGACATTTTCGAATGTCATTTTGTAAATTGTAATTACACCAAGTTCAAAGATGTAATATTTTCAAAACAAATTACACTTTGACTTTGGTCAAAGTTAGGTGAGATCTCCTAAAATCGCTCACCTAACTTTCCCTGATTTTCTCAATCTCTTTCCTTATTTTGCTCATCCCTCTTTCTATATAATGCGAGGGATTTTCATTGTAATCTATCTTTTAGCCTTTTGCAACGAAGTGCTGCCCTTTTGTAAGCAAATTTGTGAAACTTTGCGTTCATGCTTTGTGAATGAGATTCGATCAATAAAGAAAAGGATTGCAAGCCAAACTTTGCGTTGGATTCGATACTTTTGTGAGTTGATCTTATTTGGTGGTGATTAGTTCGAGGAATCTGAAAGACTCTAAGTAGTTGATGTAAACTTTGTGTTACATTCGTTATTTAGATTGCATTGTATTTCTTTTATCATTGGTTGAATGATCTACAAGACTTTGTGCTTGTAATCATTCATGCTCTTGCATACTTTGTCGAAGGATCTACAAGACTTTGTGCTTGTAATCGTTCGTGCTCATTGACACTTTGTTGGATGATCTACAAGACTTTGTGCTTGTAATCGTTCATGCTGTTTGAAGAATTGTTTGCCTAAGAAGACTTTGTGCTTCTAACGTGAGCAAACGGTACGTCTACGCAGATCCAACGCTGATAAAGCTACGGAACGACTTTGTGCCTTCGTGAGCTTTCCCTTTTAATTTATTTGTTTGTTGTTAATTACTTCTGGTATCTCTACGCTTCGCTTTGACGAGATACGATATTGGCATTACTGCTAGTTGTTCGCTTCAAGTTATCAAGAATTCAGAACTTCCAACACGTGAAGCATTGTAAACATCTTCTCTGAAAAAAGAGAGAAGGATGAATGTAACACACCCCCCCCACTCCGTGAATTTCGTGTACATTTTGTAATTACTTGTGTGATTTACTATTGTTTCTCTTAGCAGTAAGAAGGGCGCCTCCCCTTTCCGAGAGGAGAGATTCACATCTCACATAGCTGTGGCTGAAGTCCAAGTTGTGTAATCTATCGAGAGCTGATTACATAATTTTCACCCAACAATCCGGATGAAGAAATGGAACTTGATAAGGGTTCTCTATCAGCAGACAATGGTGTTAATGTGCTTAAGTTTGGGGCTGCTTTCAAGTTTGTTCAAAGTAACATGGGAGAGGAAACAGAGTTTGAGGGCCATTTGGCTCTTGAAGATGAAAGGTTTGGAGGAATTACCAAACACAAATCTGATTTATCAAGGCATGAAGCTGATTGCAATCAACGAGTTGAAGACTTAGTGAAGTATGATGCTTTCCAAGACATTGAGCATTCTCCACTAGTTGGTGGTGAAGTACAAGAACGTTGGGGCAACAATGAGGGCAGCAAATGCGTGAAACGAAGTTCTGATTTTCAGTTGCAGCCTATCAACAATTTACCATCTTCACATTCTTATGAGTGGAAAGATCAATGCAAGGTATCTTTTGAAAAAGAAGTGCAAGCGCTATCCCTATTTGATCGCACACACAATTTGGTTGATGATCTCTATTGGAAGGCTCAGTTTGAAGAGAGACAAAGTGGGGTTAAGGATGAAGTTGCTCTTCCTAAATTGCAACTAATCAAAGATTCCTTGGAGACCATGAAATCCGAGTACATAGGCTTGATTGAGGATAGAGATCATGCCGTTGAATCTGCAAAGAAGGCCTTCATTGTTTTCGGAGAAAGGGAGAGTATGGTTGATGAGCTCACTTTGGAGCTTAAATCAACAAAGGACAAGTTGAAGGAAACTCAGTTGACTCTAAGAAAGATTGAAGACCAGTTTGCAGATTTCAAACTTTTCAAGGAGCAAGAGGATGCACAAAGAGCTGGAGAAATCAAGCAAGTAATTGATGAGATTGATAGTCTTCGAGAGGAGTTTGATCTTGAAGGTTTCACAAGAAAATCAAAGGTTGCATGTGCAGATTTAAAGCAGCAAGATGAAAGGAATGACTTTCAAGTTTATGACAATCCTCTTTTTCAAGAAGGTGGTGAGAAAAGTTATGATAATCCTCTCTATGAAGTAGAGGATGAAATAGAGAATGAAACTGAGTTTGGTTTCCAGTGCTTGGATGCCTCGATATCACCCCATGAGGAAGTGCCACGTCTGTTGATTAGTAATGAATGCATAAGTGGGTTTGAGGATGAAGTCTATACATGGGAGGTGTTGATTTAAGGAGATTTCAACATCTTCGACACCAAGGTGTTAACAAGGCAAGATTTGGTAGCTGCTGGTAACTTCAGTACAGCAGCAAGAAGCGAAGATTTAAGTCTTGTTACTCATGAAGAAGGGAATGAAGATCGACCAGAACTTGGTGTTTGCATGTTTGTCAATCCATCCCTTTGGTTGAACAATACTTTGGCACATATTGGTCTATTTTTGGATTTGGATTTGAAGTCATTTAATAGTTCATGCTCCCATGTTGTTGAAGCTTTCATAGATAGGCTTCAAAGGGTCATTAGCAGAGGCATCAATCTCTTCAGTATGCACTTGATCCTTACTAGCATTTGGGAATGTGTTGATTTTTCTTTTCAGTATGTTGGAGATCACTTTCAGTTGGGTATCCATGCTTGGGATTCTCAATATGGGTTGATAGAGCTTATTACTTGTGGAAAGAAGGACTTTTTGAAGGATAAGGATCAAAATTTCAGTATTAATGATGTTGTGACTTTCTTTTCCAGCCCCATGATGGTTCCGTTTGTTCATCGACAAATGGATTGGAGAGAAATTTTGAGTATGGATTGGAAAGAGGAACAATTGGTTGCTCTTGGCGTTGATCCTTGGCTAAGACAAGAGCAGATTTTGAGACTCGTGCTTGCTGGTTGGAGGCAGACCAGCCCTGTTACTTGTGGAGTTACTCTCGTTTGGGAGAGTTTTTTCATCACCACTTGCCAACGAGGTGGTAGTTTTCAGATGGAGATTGCTCTAGTATGTTTTTCGGCCATTTTTGAGTTGTTACCTTGCAACTCTATGCTCATATCATACACTCACACTTGGGAATTTCTTTGGTGCTGCTATTCTTTCTTGTGTGAGGTACTAAAATCAGATTGCACTTTGCTGACTTCGGCCTTGAACAGCAGAGATTATTTGTTCCTTTGCACCTATTCTACTTTTGGAGTGCACCCTATGGAGGTTTGTGAAGCAAATTTTGATAGTTTCTTTACTATTTTGGTTTTGAACAACGAACTTCCACACGCTTTGGCTTTCCCTTCTGAGACTCTTGGAGTTGGAATAGTAAGAGTGATTAGAAGTCTTCATGGTGGTGTCGATATAATTTAGTTGATGCATAGTAGCTCCAGAAGAAGCCATGAGGCTGAATTTGTTGAGATCTTGCAAAGGATTGCTTTCCTCTTTGCAAGAAGATTTGAAGATATCATTTTTTCCATCAGGGCTTTGTTTGTTACAATATGGAGGTATGTTGAGGAGTTTGATTTTGAGTTGAGCAGCCTATCCATTGTGGTTGACAGTGGTATAGTTGATACTGTTGACTTTGGGCCTCTTGGACATGAGACGTCGCATGAAGCTGTGTAGAAACCCCATGTTTCCCCTATTTCTGTCTCTGACTGTTTGTCTGATGTTTTTGTGACGTTTTAGGTTTTTGACCGTTTCTAGGGTTTTAAGCATTAAATGCAATGGTACGATTTTGCAAATAAACTGATAATAAATTTAAAGCAAATGCTATTTCCACAGTATTGATAGAGAAAAGCAAGAACTAACACTGGCTATTCATTTATGAAGCTTCGAGACAAATTACAAATGAAGTCTGACAACATGCAACAGGAAATAACTAATATTTATTTGAAAGAACCTGGTAAATGCAACAGGCTGATGCAATTGGATCTGTACAGCTGCAGCAAACTCTTCCTCTCCCTCCTGTCAGATGTAAACCAACTGCTCCAGAGCTGTAGGCGCCTCCTGTGATGAAAATATCAAGCCAATGTGGGAAGCTCTTTACACAAGGTGATGAATCACAGCTTAATGCTGTTGTACGGCCTGCTGATCTGCTGCAAAGTGGTACGGCTTCTCTAAATAGTGACTTCTCCCATCCTCTGATAATTCCAAGTGATGCCAGGGTGATTGGCGCCCCTAACTGGTGAAGATCAACTGAGGAAAAGAAGGCGGTTTATTTGCTTTGAGAAATATGCCTCTTTTGAAGAAGTACGGCCTGGTACAGTTGTACGACCTGTGTGCAACAAATGGAATAAAATGTACGGCTCTTGCTAGATCTCCAGAAGAACATAGAATATGCGCCTAGATGAATTTACTGTCTCCGGTTTACAACCCTGGTTTCTCCAGACACAAACGTTGGCTCTTCTTTTAATGGTACGGCCTGAATACTGAAAAGTACGGCCTTTATTTAATCAGCAGCAATAAATAACTTCATACGGCCTCCTTCTTAAACCTCCAGAACATCAATAAGATAGGCGCTCTAGTATATATGAGTTCTCTGGATGTAAAACTCTGATAAACCCTGAAGGTGGAATAATCTCTAATGTTCAATGAATTCTCTGAAGCTCTGTAACTTCTTCTAGATGAAGAAATCCCTCTGCCTGGCAATAAATCGGATGTTATTTCACATCCTCTGAATCGCTCCCACTGGAGATGGCTCGTTCTCCAATGTATCGAGACGAAACCCTAAGGCTTCCGTTCTCTGACAAAGTCTTGATCAAATTCTGATTCTCAAAAATGTCATAATGGCTCAGAAACCAAGGCAAATCCTCTTTATTGCACAAAAGTGCGATTTCCTTAATAATAGGGAATTTTAATATCTTTAACTTTTAATTCTTTTAATCATCAATAGTTCTCAGCCAAATTATTATAATAAAATATAATCCCGAATTTGGCCCCCTCTGATGATGGCGCACCCCTCAAGAAGAAATCACTTAAGTTATAATTTAATATTATAACTTTATATTATAATCATCATTAATTAATATTTAATTAATATAATTAAATATTAATATCTTCCCCGTCTCTCATCCGATAACTGTTCCGTCTGATGCTGACGAACACTAAAGTGATTCTGAACGCTGCCAAATCCCTACTGCTAAAAATAGCAGGGGTCCCACGCTGCGTGCCAGGAACTGCTAAAAATAGCAATTCTGCAAAAGGTCTCTGATCGAGCCCAAATGAAAGCCAATTGATCAATACTGCCAATCTGACACTGAGCCAACCTCCGAAACGACCCTCCAACCACTCCATCAGCCTACGAGGGTCTCATGATAGGCCAATCTCACGATCACTGATGCTCGCCAAAAACGGGGACATGACAGTCCGCCCTCCCTAAAATTGCTTGACCCCAAGCAATCTCAACTGCAAACAAACTCCAATCCTCGGAAGGCCCCAAAAGGAAAACTGTGTAATGTCCCACACATCTCGAACTATCTCCTATAGCGGCATCAAACTCAACTGCGCAATCAATGCCTGGATCCCAAACCCAGCGTAAGAGTCCATCGTGACGGTCCTCCTCAGGCTGCCACTGCGCTCTACTGCCTCCAACCTCACCATGCTGAGAATAGTGAAGTAAATCATTGGGACTCATCCCATACTCGATGCCAATGCTATCGCCACCGAGATCCCAATATAATCTGAATCCACATCCATCCGTCATGCAGAGATAAAATCTCCTAGAAGCATCTACTGTCCTGAATCTCTCTCTGTCCTCTGCTAAACCCTCATGGATGTGATAACTGTCCAAACCATCATGCCAACTAACACCATAGTCGCCCTGTAACCATGTACCTGTATGAAAACTCTGCGACCTAGAAGTATCAAGCCCTGTCAAATACACATCGGCATGATAGATGACAGACTGCTGCTCCTGCAAGTAATACCCCGCAAACTGCTAAGTCAAGTACCTGCATCCGCTAATCCCATCTTGTGAAGATGGTAACTTTGCACACAATAATGAATTACTCCCCTCAACTGCTCCAAGAGAATCACCCTGTGTACAAGTACGGTGCATCGAATACGAATCATGTACAGGTGGATCAAAGGAAAAACCGTAAGCACTCCTCACCGTGTACACCTCTTTGAACTCCTCTGTGAGTCTGGTTTGGAATTGCGATGCACTGGAACAATCCCAAACACTACGATCATCACCCAACTCAGAACTAATATCAAAAGTACGATCAACGTCCAACTCGAAGAGTGGGTTATCATAGATCGAACCACCATCAAATTCAAACAATGGATTATTCACAAACTGCACAATCACTCCATCCTGATCGGAATCATCCATCTCTGAATCGCTGGAATAATAAACTGAGTTGTACTCCTGACTTGGCTCAACCAGCTGCTGATCATAGTCAACTGCATCAAATGAAAAGATTGATTTGCTTCCAGGAGAGGGAAACAAATCAACACGAGTACCAATCTCCCAACTGGATGAGACTCTGAATATCTGCTGTGAAGATGTACAAGTGTCAAGGGTTGTCACACAACTCTCCAGTGTATCAACAACCATGTCACAGGAACTATCAATGATCTGCCCTGCATCACCTATCGCGGGACTAGTCTCATGAGAACCGGGTGCAAGGTGTGGCTCACTGCAACTCTCATCTAGGGTACTCATCCTATCTGTAACAACTGCTCCTGTGACTGTGCTGGACGTAACCTCATCCTCGACATCTCCCACACTGCTATGAACCATGGGTGTATACTCCTCACCAACCATTGCCATGTAAGTCTGAACTATATCCGAAGGTGGTGAAGATTGTGCCAACCTCAACGCCACGGTAAGCCTCTCAATCTGTAACTGGGACTCATGAAGAGCCAACTGGGTGCTCTGCAATGAATCCATAGTCACCTCTAGCTCATGAGTGAGCTCATCGATCCGCTCCTCCTTTCCCTTCCATGCATCATAACAAATGCAATCCCACTCGAGAAGGAAATCTCTGTCCGCAAGTAGTCTTAGGTAATTTTGTTTCATCGTTCCAATCGCTTCTCGGAGTGCATGTATCACTGCAAGGGAAAAACCACTCTCACTGTGCTCATCTGTCGAAAGCGGACTCGAACCATAGGTAGTCAACATCTGACGAGCAACGTCAAAATGCTCAAGGGCGGTGGTAATCATAGTGTCATCCACATGTAGTTGCCCAACCAAATGATGAGGATTCTGAAGCTTACGACCCCCATACACGTTTTCCGGTTCACCATATGCACTATGATATGACGCTGATCCGTCATCACTCACCTCATGATCTGCAGCATCGGGTGTGCTCTCAACCATGCATACCTCAACATCTAAGGTACTGCTGCTCTGTACCTCGAAGGATGGCTCAACTGGTACGGTAGAAGTTGCTGGTCTGACAGTATCCTCACACGCTTCTACTCCAACAGTGACCGCATGCTCATCCAACGCATGATCCTGGGATTCCATATCAACATATGAATCCTTTAGCTGGTTTTCAATGGTCTGATCCGAAAAATCAGATTCGTCATAACATAAATCCTCAATACCAACTGCATCTGTAGTACCCAACTCTGGAGTCTCTTCACGTGACGACTCAATAGGGTTAGTTTGCACCTCTGAAACAGCTGTTATATCATGCTCACGCAAAGTTTCACCATCGCTGTTATAAAAATCAGAAGTAACCTTCAGGGCAGAAATTTCTTGAGTCACCTCCTGCAAAGACGATGTAGGTAAGCCATTACCCGAAGCTGTGCTAGTGTGCTTATGGAACAAATAAGCACTTCGATCAAATTCATCACACAAATTTCTGCCTACTTCATAAGAGACTGAAGATATCAAATCACTCTCATGAAGAATTGTATAATCATCAGATGTAGATTCTCTATCCTTCCCAGGTGTAAACAACTCACGAGCTGTAGTGAGATATCTCTGTTTTTCAAACTCCGTCTTATGGCCAAGACTCGGGTGCACATCCACGTAACTCATGAAAGGAAGTTTTTCTTTAATCTTCTGAGGTAGATTGCGATACTCCCGAAACAAGCTAATCACTTCTCCTTCTGTGCTCTGCGGTGTCCTGTCAATGGTAATCCTCCCACTAATCTCAGGTGACTCTAACTGCCACTCGTTGTTCGCTGCCCTAAGTGTGCCGGCGAACAAACCCTCATACCTTTCACCTGCTATATCCTCAACGGGCTCCTGTCTCGTGAAGGTGGGCCTCGTAGGCCTATCCGCTGTCCGTGACACTGACCTAGGAGCTCTCCGCGAACCTGTAACACTTCTGTCATCGTCACGAGGTGGTGACGATCTCCTCGGAGTATCCAGTCTCTGAAGTGCAACTGCCACCTGCTGTAATACACCATTTGACCGCCGTTGACCTACACTAAGTTCTCTGAGTGCATGCAAGACCTCTGCACGGTTCTGACCTCTGTTATTGTAAGGAGTCTCTGTTCTAAGATCAATTGTTCTATCAGTCCTGTAATACCTGTCAGTTCTGTCAGCCATGTTTCCCGGCTGCCAGATTGAACCCTGTTACCTGTCAACCAAAACTCGCCTGAAGAAATGATGCCTGGTAAAACCCTAACTGTTCCGGCTGCAGAAGACGGCTAAACCCTCAGGATGGCAGGATTTAGCTCTGATACCACTGTAGAAACCCCATGTTTCCCCTATTTCTGTCTCTGACTGTTTGTCTGATGTTTTTGTGACGTTTTAGGTTTTTGACCGTTTCTAGGGTTTTAAGCATTAAATGCAATGGTACGATTTTGCAAATAAACTGATAATAAATTTAAAGCAAATGCTATTTCCACAGTATTGATAGAGAAAAGCAAGAACTAACACTGGCTATTCATTTATGAAGCTTCGGGACAAATTACAAATGAAGTCTGACAACATGCAACAGGAAATAACTAATATTTATTTGAAAGAACCTGGTAAATGCAACAGGCTGATGCAATTGGATCTGTACAGCTGCAGCAAACTCTTCCTCTCCCTCCTGTCAGATGTAAACCAACTGCTCCAGAGCTGTAGGCGCCTCCTGTGATGAAAATATCAAGCCAATGTGGGAAGCTCTTTACACAAGGTGATGAATCACAGCTTAATGCTGTTGTACGGCCTGCTGATCTGCTGCAAAGTGGTACGGCTTCTCTAAATAGTGACTTCTCCCATCCTCTGATAATTCCAAGTGATGCCAGGGTGATTGGCGCCCCTAACTGGTGAAGATCAACTGAGGAAAAGAAGGTGGTTTATTTGCGTTGAGAAATATGCCTCTTTTGAAGAAGTACGACCTGGTACAGTTGTACGGCCTGTGTGCACCAAATGGAATAAAATGTACGGCTCTTGCTAGATCTCCAGAAGAACATAGAATATGCGCCTAGATGAATTTACTGTCTCCGGTTTACAACCCTGGTTTCTCCAGACACAAACGTTGGCTCTTCTTTTAATGGTACGGCCTGAATACTGAAAAGTACGGCCTTTATTTAATCAGCAGCAATAAATAACTTCATACGGCCTCCTTCTTAAACCTCCAGAACATCAATAAGATAGGCGCTCTAGTATATATGAGTTCTCTGGATGTAAAACTCTGATAAACCCTGAAGGTGGAATAATCTCTAATGTTCAATGAATTCTCTGAAGCTCTGTAACTTCTTCTAGATGAAGAAATCCCTCTGCCTGGCAATAAATCGGATGTTATTTCACATCCTCTGAATCGCTCCCACTGGAGATGGCTCGTTCTCCAATGTATCGAGACGAAACCCTAAGGCTTCCGTTCTCTGACGAAGTCTTGATCAAATTCTGATTCTCAAAAATGTCATAATGGCTCAGAAACCAAGGCAAATCCTCTTTATTGCACAAAAGTGCGATTTCCTTAATAATAGGGAATTTTAATATCTTTAACTTTTAATTCTTTTAATCATCAATAGTTCTCAGCCAAATTATTATAATAAAATATAATCCCGAATTTGGCCCCCTCTGATGATGGCGCACCCCTCAAGAAGAAATCACTTAAGTTATAATTTAATATTATAACTTTATATTATAATCATCATTAATTAATATTTAATTAATATAATTAAATATTAATATCTTCCCCGTCTCTCATCCGATAACTGTTCCGTCTGATGCTGACGAACACTAAAGTGATTCTGAACGCTGCCAAATCCCTACTGCTAAAAATAGCAGGGGTCCCACGCTGCCTGCCAGGAACTGCTAAAAATAGCAATTCTGCAAAAGGTCTCCGATCGAGCCCAAACGAAAGCCAATTGATCAATACTGCCAATCTGACGCTGAGCCAACCTCCGAAACGACCCTCCAACCACTCCATCAGCCTACGAGGGTCTCATGATAGGCCAATCTCACGATCACTGATGCTCGCCAAAAACGGGGACATGACAAGCTGGTCTCAGTCCTTTAAGATTTTTCAGTATGAGTATCATGGACAGTAACACTTTGGGGTTACAAGGAAGGTTAGTGCAGCATAGGCATGATGATTTCACGGATGTGATCAGAGTGGAACAGCATCGGCATGGTGGGTCCCTCCTGCGGTGGGTTTGGGAACCAGGGATCATACTTGTTGCGTATGGTTTAGTTTTAAAATTTCTGGAGTTGTGGTGGTATTGCTTGAGGACAAGCAATTTTGGGAAGGGCGGATTGTAATGTCCCCTTCTCGAACCTGATCTTTCCAATGACCGTTGGCCTTTTTCTGGAAACTCGAAGGCTAGTTGGAAGGTAAAATTAGGGTTTCCTATTTTTAAGGATGTCTTTGCTCAGAGCTGGTGGATTCAATGGCGGATTCTTTCTGGGTTTTCAGAGAGCTTCGCAGTGGTTTGTTCGTCTCGGCATTTTGAGCATTTCCAGGAATTTACTATTTTTAGTAAATTCTATTTTTGGCAGTAAACAGGTTTGTCTCAGGCAGTTGACTTTCCTCTTCAGTTGACTCCAGTGGTGTTTTCAGTTTCGGGCTTCAGAATGCAGTTTTGGGGGATGAGCTTATTTCACTTAAAAATAACATTATATTTTAAATGTTATTTTATCACCTTGGCCTAGTCAAATAACTTAATGTTATTTTAAAAGGTGGACTTGAAGGGTGGCGCCATCATTGAGGATATATTAAAATTATATTGAATTTTCCAAAGTCAAAGCAAGCTAAATGAGGGCGCATTTATCAAGGTGAATTTAATTAAAATATCAATATTAAGCTTGAAAGGAAAAGGACGCCATTTTGGAGAGAGGATTAGGGTTTGGCATTAAAGTGGATTTTTAGGGTTTCGAGAAGTCAACAGGAAGTTATAAAAAGGAGGCCTTGAGCATCATTTCACATCTTTTATCTACAGGAATGTTATGCTGCCGGATTGGCTTTGGGATTGCTTCGAGGAATGAAGGCCTCCTAGCTTGGGCATTGCTTCTCGCTTGAAAGACAGCGACTAGTGGTGATTTAAGATAGATTTGTGAGTTTGCATTTAGTTTTGAGCATTGTTTTCAGCTTGTGCATTATTAGATCTGTTTTGCATATTAGTGGGTTTCAGCATTTTGCATCATTTAATACAGCAGATTTATGTTTTTGCTCACAACTTGAAAAATACAAAAATATTCCTTCTGGGTATCGTCTCATTCTCTTTGTCTGTGAAGGGCGAACATATTCTCTAAGTTATAGATTTTTTGGTTAAGGCTGTGATTTTTAAGAAAGAATCGCCCCTCTTGCTGGGCCGTACCATTCTGCATCATCTTGGATTCCGTGCATAAATAAATTAAGGCATTTCGCGTTGGTTTCTTGCATTCATCTTAGGCGCCATCATTATAGTAGTGTTTTGCATCTGAGTTGAGGTCATTTGGGTAAGAGAGGAATGAGTTATGAATCTTTCTGTGAATTTCTATGTTGCTGGTTAAAAATTGAAAAATACAGATCTGTCATAAACTGTCTGCAGAAATCTGCATCTTCTCATTTGGATTTGGTGTTGAGGTTATTTAAAGGCCTGTAGCAGATTTATTGTTGAATGTACCATTTGAAAAGCATATGATATCTTGACATCGCAGGCAATAATTCTCTGTTGTAAGCTGGCAGTAGTACTGACCAGTGTTCTTTAATATTGCTTTGTCATGATTTGTAATACTCAGTCCTACCTTCAGTATTAATCTGTAATAGATAAATCTCCGCCCTATGGTAGCTACTTTCCCATTCTGGGTTAGCAAGCACATTCTGGGTGTTGAGTCCTTTCAGCTTTCAGCATTTCTTTCATGCATTGATATTTGTAAATACTCCGTCATATGGTCGCCCCTCACTCCGTATTGGATTGGGTAGCACATACTTGACGTCGAGTTCCCTTTCAGCATTTAGAGTAGAAGATCCTCTGACCATATGCTCGCCATCATCGGCGCCATTCTTGGTTAGAGTTACAGCATAAACAGTTTGTTTTAGATCCTCTGACCAATGCTCACACCTTGCCCACATCGGGATCCTGGTGTACATTCTGGTTAGAGTTGCTTTTGCACGTTTTGGTTTATCCTCTAACCTTAACGGGTGCATTGATTGTAATTTGTAACTTGTAAAAACGAAAAAATTTGGCTCAGAATATTTCAATACCAAAGGGGTAGATTATTACAAGGTTGATCAATGTTAAACTGGCACGTAACAAGCAAATCTTGGGTCAACACCAAATTGGTGGATAATGCTATGCAATTTATAGTGGATCTAGTGGTAAGTTGTCTAGGATCTTACAACGTCAAGAGCAACCTCTAAAAACTAGCCATTTTTACAAAGAGTATTATGATATAAATATTGAATGATATAAATATCAATAATCACAAGATATACTAGAAATGACAATACCTAGCATCAAATCAAATGATAGGGTTGTCATACAGGGATGCAAACCTCTGAATGATGAATCATTGTGGAAACTGCAACATGCAATTGTTGAAATTGACATGCAAATTCTGAACATTGACATGCAACTATCATGTCCCCATTTCAAGTGTGATCACCATTTAGAGGATGATTAGCCTATTTGCCATTCCCGTAGGCTAATTCATATGGAAAGGGAATGAGTTGTTGGACCTATTGATATTATTGGCTATGGAGGAATTAAAATGGGAAATATATTTGAATGAGCATTTATAAAAATAAATTAGAAAAAAGCCACTTTTTGGAAATAAAATATTAAAGTTACTTTTTAAAAATAAATAAAAGAAAATCATAAAGTAACTTTATAAGGGGCAAATAAGGAAAAAGCAAATTAAAATTAATTAATTCTCTCCCTAAGTGGGACGACCCCCTCATGGAAGGGAAAAATTCATTAAAAATCAAATATTGGGATTTGGGGTCCAAAAGTTGTGTAAAAAATTATTATAAAAGGCCCTCTATCCCTTCCAAGGCTTATTATGTTATTTTTGGCAAACTTGAGAATTCTCTATTTTCAGCTGTGCATAATAGGTTCACCTATTTATGAGGACGAAACCCTTAGAAAGTTGTGGTTTGGACGAAAACCCATTGCACTTTGAGAGATGGATTCACCTAGGATCCATTATTGAGCTTATCTGCAGGTTTTCAAGGTGTTGAAGGCTTCAAACAACTAGGGTTTCAAGGAAGAAAGAATAATCAGCTAGGGTTTGAAGATTTAATGCAGATTCAAGGCAATATTATTCAGATCTGAGTGTTATTTGATCATATTTTTATCAATAAAGTTCAAGCAAGGGTTTGTAGGTGGAGCGACTAGTTTTTGGAGGTGTTTTTGGTGATAAGCAACATATTTTGATATTCTAAATTTTATATCAGACTTCTACAAATTTATTACAATCACAGATCGGAGGGTTTAATTGACATATTTTGGGGTTATGAGGGCATATTTTCATTCCAAACCCTAGTTGCCTCATTCTACGGCATAACCGATTGGCATTTGAGGAGTTTTTGGGTCTATTTTGGCAGGAATTTGTCTTCAGACTTCAGAACAACAACTACAGATTTTATATCAGTCACTTTTTGTTGGGTTTGTCTTCTTTTCTTCACAAGATTACATCATTCCTAAGGTGGCCAACAAAGGATAACGACATTGCATTATTGTTGGAGCATTGTTTGAAGATTTGGAGCTCTTATTGATCATTCTTGTATGCATATGTAAGTCTGAAAACAAACTCAGACCTTATCTGTTGTAATCAGCCATCATTTCAATAAGTTGTCAAGCTACATCATCCAGGTATGTTCTGGAATTTGAAGTGGTTCTATATTTTAAATCTGGAGTTGTGTGCTTGCTGTTACTTCATTTTCAATCATCTATTGGCGTTATTTGGATGTCATATTGTTATCTTTCCATTTTCATATCATGGCAAAAACATATGTGAAAACAAAACATCAAAACTCCAACCCAAACTTTTGAAAATCAAATCAGAAAATTCAGAACAGCAAATGAAATTTCATATCAGACCTAGACAGGGTTCCTTCAGTGGTATGAGAGTTTGAATCCTGCCATCCTGGAGGGTTAGATTGTTTATATGCAGCCACCTGAAGTTGGTTCTCACAAGTATTACTTCTTTAGAAGACCAGGACAGCAAGACTATAAGGATGAAGAGGCTCCAATTGCAGATATAAATCAGTTTGATATGGATAGGGAAAGAAGAGGTGGAAGTCTGCCAAGAGATGATAGGAATGTTGGTGATATTTTGAGGGATATAGCAGCAGGTCAAAGGGAAATGACAGCAGGACAGCAACAAGATAATAATGCTTTAGCTGAAATGATGGCTTCCCAATAGCAGAGGGTGCAGCTCATGACACAAGCTATGGGTAATATGAGACTTAATGCAGCCCTACAGGTGAAGGAAGTGTAGCAGGTACACTTCGTGCTGGGAGAACATGTACTACTACAACAGATAGACCATTGCAACTCACATTCCTTCCAAGAGAGGAAGAAGAGAAAGAAGTTGTTGAGGATGAGGAAGAGAAACCATTCGTGGATAAGTTGGTTACCATACATGAAGAGTATAAAGCACTTCCCGATGAAGTCAAAGAGGATCTAAACTTCAATCAATTCGTGAACCAATGGAAAGATAGAAGAAGAGCAAGGACGAAACAAAGACCTAGAAGACAGATGAGGCCACCTAAAGAGTACAAAGATGTATTAAACAAAATTCCTCTTCCTAATTTTGATGGCAGCGGTAGAAGAAGTGCTAGAGCATGGGTACATAAGCTTGATACTTTCCTAACACCTAAGCCAATGAGTGAGATTAAGGCAGTACAGTTTGCTACTATGCATCTTGAGGGTTTGACATATGATTGGTGGCATCATGGGCTTGTGTCACAGAATCATGGGCTGATCACTTCATATGATGAGTTCACATGAAATAGGTTGGTAGGGTGGACTTCTATGCCAATGAGTTCCAAGAGATTGCAGTCATGGTTCCCGATATGTCGGAGAGGAGAGTGACTATGCTCTTTGTTGAGGGATTGAATGATAGATTAAGAGGGTTGGTGAAGGTTCACAAGCCTAGTACACTTGATGATGCTATTGAGCTTGTACTTGACTTAGACACTACCCCTAGATCATTTCAGCCACAAAAGAAAAGTTTTAGGGGCAATAAACCATTTCAAAAAAATCCAATCAGCCCAAATACACTCCTCCTAGGATGGACTTTGAGACACAAAATGAACTAAGAAGGAAGAAATTATGTTTCACATGCAAGGAGCCTTGGACACCCAATCATAGATGCCTTGAGAAGGGAAAAGTACACTATATAGAGGTTACTTTAGATGTTGAGGATGAGCAGATTTATGACAACAATTCAGAAGACAACAATGATGATGATTGTAATGAGCAGCCACAAATAGGGCTTGATGATGGTAAGACAACTGATCAACCCAATGCTACTATTGCTACATTGTCAGGAGTACCTAGGTACCATCCCTTTAGATTGAAGGGTGTACTTAAGGGGCAGTGAGTGGTTTGTTTGGTAGACAGTGGCGCTACACACAACTTCATTGATGAGGGGTTGGTTGTGAAGCATGGATTGCAGGCAAAGGAGTTCTTGGGTTTCAATGTGAGAGTTGCAGACAGTTCTACTATGAATTGCACTAGGAGAGTTCCTCAGCTTAGCATTTAAATGGGTGATTACACTTTGACAGATGATTTCTATGTGATTGGCTTGGGTGAGCTTGATATGGTTTTGGGTATCTAGTAGTTACAATCTCTTGGTAGATACATACAAGACTTTTGTAAGATGGGTTAGAGTTCATGGCCGATGGGAAGAAGATTGTGTTGAGAGCATTATCAAATGGTGGGCCAAGGTAGTTTCAGCACGTAGGATGGAGGCCTTGTTTAGGCATGGTGATGTAGTATGGGCAGCTCAATGTTTTGTATCTTCCAAATCTCCTTCTAGTGATAAGCCGCAACATCATGTTGATATTCAGATGGTGCTTGATAATCATAGCATAGTGTTTGGAGACTTTCCTCTTGGTTTACCACTTGATCGTGGGTTTGAGCATGTTATCGAGTTAGAGGAGGGCTCCAAGCCCATTATCATCACACCTTATTGTCATCCGAGGCATTTGAAAGAGGAGATTGAGAAGACGATTAAGGAGTTATTAAACATTGGACATATACGGCCTAGTTCTAGTCCCTTTGCCTCATCAGTGGTTTGGTGAAGAAAAAGGATGGCACCATAAGAATGTGCATTGACTACAAAGCTTTGAACAAGAAGACAATCAAGAACAGATATCCCATACCCAGGATTGATGAGTTACTAGATGAGCTACATGGAGTAGTTTACTTCTTCAAGATTGATCTTCGTTTAGGGTATCATTAGATTCGTGTCCATGCAGAGGATATTCACAAGATTTTATTTGGATGTCACTATGGACACTATGAGTTCTTAGTCATGCCATTTGGTCTTACTGATGCTCCTGCTACATTTCAGTCATGTTTGAATCATATCTTCAATAAGCAGTTGCGTAAGTTTGTGTTGGTATTCTTTGATGATATTTTGATATACAATAAAACATGGGAGGATCATCTTAGATATCTTGATGAGGTATTAGGCATCATGGAGGCACAATCCCTTTTTGCTAAGGCATCCAAATGCGAGTTTGGATTGCAGAAGATTTTGTACTTGGGTCATGTGATTGGTGCAAATGGAGTACAAGTACATCAGGAGAAGATTAGAGCCAACTTGGATTGGCCACCGCCAAGGAATGTTTCAAATTTGAGAAGGGGTTTTCACAGTTAGCAGCTCCTCTTACAAATCTCACTTAGAAGGGGGCATTCTGATGGTTAGATGAGGACTAGGTTGTTTTTGATCGGCTCAAGGATGTGATGAATTCTTGTCCTATTTTGGCATTACTAGATTTCATGCAGCCATTTGTGTTAAGAGTGTTATGCTTCAAGAGAGGGCATAGGAGCCGTGTTGATGTAAAATCGACATCCCATAGCATATGAGAGCAGGAAATTGAGGGATGTAGAGAGACTCTATTCCACCTATGATATGGAGATGCTTGCCATAATGCATGCATTGGCAATGTTTCGACAGTATTTGGTAGGTGGTAAGTTTATGGTTAGGACGGACCACAAAAACTTAAAATATTTTCTAGAGCAAAAGGATCTTAATGAGAGACAACAGAAATGGGTAAGCGAGATTTAGGCTTATGATTTTGATATTGATTATGTGAAGGGTAAGAAGAATGTTGTTGCTGACGCATTATCTAGGCGACCTACACTTTGCTCTATGTCTGAGATTTCAGCTAATTGGAAATCTCAACTCTTAGTTGAGTATTCCAAAAATCTTTTTGCATGTGAGCTCATGGGTGACAAGATTCAAGATGATAGATACAAGGTTATTGCTCACCCCACTGCACAAGTGGCTATTGTACTCACCCCACTGAACAAGTGGTTTCTGACACTTGTTCACCACTAAAAAGTGGAAGAGCTTGTTTTTACATTTCATTATTGTATCATCTTTCCCACTGCAAAGTGGATGTGCTTAGCTTACCCCACTGAACAAGTGGTTGTCACTTTCAACAACTTTAGTATCAACTGTAATCTTTACACTATATACTCTCACCTCACCCATACTAGAAACTTGGTGATCAGAAAGTGGAGTGAAGTTGCTTAGCATTACTTTTAGTTTTGGAGCTAACAAGTTTAAACTTTCAAAACAAATTAAGGGTGAATATTACAACCGTATTGAATTTTTTTGATTTGAAACTGATTGCAAGTTTTTGTGCCCCCTTAATGGCAAGGTATGACACCCCAAACTCCCTTAGGACTTATGCAGATCAGATTGTGATTTGTATAACTGATATAGAGGTGGTATGGTTGGATTTAATGTTGAAATTTTTGGATAACAAGTGCTGCAACCACCTAATTGCTATACCTCTTTTCTTCATGTTGTATGACTTGCAAGAGATTAGGCAAGCCAACCACAAACTCCCACAAAAACAATTACATTATTTGCAAAACACATTGAAATAATTTAAGCTTTCACCCTGAACTAACTCTAAAATTTCACACCAAACTAGCACGCTGAAAACTCCACACCAACTAAACATACGAAAAAATAATCCAATATCAGCTCATAGGTAATCCCTAGATAGAATTACTCAAATGGCTAGGAGGGTTTTCGTCGTTGTGTTGAAAAAGAACTTGTGTTCATTCTCTGGAAAGTAAAAATTGTTAAAATGAGCAAGTAGACCTTTTTTTTAGACCAATCCTCCTTTTTTAATTTTTTTAGGGAAAATAATATAATTTACTTTCCCCCTCAAAGTCTTAAAAATATAAAAAGTGTCTTTTAAAATAATCACTTTTAGAACCTTGGTCCTCATGACACTTTTTAACCACACTTATATCAACCTAATTAGATAATTAAACATAAGTTGTATTTTTAAAATATAATATAAAGTTACTTTATGACAACTTAAATTTAATTATTTCCCTTTTTATCACCCTATTAGCCTACGGGCTACGGGAAAAAGTTTAGGTAATAAGCTAAGGGTCTCCTTAATATAATTCCTTGAAAAAGGGAGCATGACAAGTACACAATTCATGCAATATGGGGGCCTAAGTTGGAGAACTTGGTAACGTAGTTATATTAAATAGCTTTGGATATACTAGTTTGATTAAGTTTTACCTATGTCAGTTACCCCTCTCCTTAATTTCTTTTGCTTCCTAGGTCTAATTCAGTTTTTTTGGTTTACCAATTGTTACTTGTAATTTTGAACCACATTGATCTACTTTGGCCGTTTGTTTTTTGGTTTTTCTTTTTTTTTTAGATTGCAAGAATTAGATAGTCCCCCTCTAAATTGCAATGCGTATGGTAAAAAATTTTCACGTAACAGGTGACGTTGGCGCGACACACCCTTTGGTACGATAGGGATGGGGGGAGACTAGACCTCGTGGCTTCTTGCTTGCAACATGATGCTTTAGCCAATCGAGCTAGGACCTCCGCCCGTACTTTGGTCATTTGTTAACATTAATATAATTTTATTTATTTTTCCTTTCTTCCCCTTGTATTGCCACTTTTTTTTGGGGGGGAATATCAATGAATTTCCCCTGCTTATTTGTTGCAAGTATGAAGGTGTTGTCATTGATGATAGTTGTGTAGTGGTTGAGACAGATTGTTGCTTTGATTAGTTGCATTATGTTGTCATCAGTTAAGTTGCGGATGTTAACCTCTGGTGTTGCTTTGATAAGTTTCTATTTATAGTTTAGATGTCGAGGATATTGAGAAAATTGATAAAATAAGGAAATAGGGTGTTGCAACTATGTTTTGGTTTGCAGAGGTGTTCTAGTGTTGCTTCACATTTCTTCTGGGTTGAAGATTTGCTTGTGTAGTTTGGATAGGTTGGATAGAGGTGTTCAGAGTTTCTATATCTAGAATTTCGGCTTGTGGATCGATGATCAAAGGAAGTTATGTTCACCAATGTGTGAATTGGTTTTGTAGTGTTGCTTACAAAGGTGTCTAGGAGAAATGTATTTTCTCTGCGTTTCTCTGTAGTTGCTCTTCAGGTCTTGCAATTCTGAAGGTATGTTGATGGTGTTGATCTCTTGCCTATGTCAAGAGGATTCGTGGTTTCATGCTCCGGAAGATTGATTTTAGAGTTGTAGTGTTTGGTAGTGTAGTCCGAGTGTACGAACTGTGTACATTCTGAAGGTGCGAGTTGTTGCGAAGGAATTTCATGAATTTCAGGTTGATAGAGGAATATTCTAGATCATGATGAAGTGTGGTATGTGGTTCACAAGTCGTCCTTGGATTTGAGGAAGCGTGTGATTCAAAGTTTAATGGTGTTTGCATAGGTAACAGATGACCTGGTGTTTACACTACATTCAAAGATGTTCAAGCATTAATGAAGGCGTAGCGTGGCATGTGAGAGTTGATTTGGGTCCCAATTAAGTTTTGTTTTGGTCCACTTTTGAAATATTCCCCTTACTTTTTTCCCCAAAATTAGACACACAAACCAGCATCAAACCACTGATTAGCGTTAGCTCCAAATGCAAATCAGCATGGAAAGTAACTCTAATCAAGAATGTTCACCAAGATCCCAATGTGGGCAAGGTGATAGCTTATGGTCAGAGGATCATTAGGTATAAACTAAACTAAAATTACAATTCATTTGCTGATGCAGGCATCCACAAGCAGTGCGAATACTCCACTTATTCAGTGGGTGAGATTATTACATTATTAAAGCGGCAAGCCAGCCATTAAATCCTCTCTTCCACTTATTTCGTGGGGGGAAAACAGTCCACACAACCACTTATTTTGTGGGGGGGGAATTTACAAACAAGAAATATGTTTATTCTAAAACTCAACCACTCAATTGTGGGAGTGTAATCAAGTATAAATTGCAGCAATAAAATGAAATAGCCGTTAGTACTACTAACTAGCTTTACAATGAATAGAAATAGTTGCAAATAAGAGAGATAAGCTTCTAGAATGTTCTTTATCCACACTGGCGGTAAACCATCCAGGGGTTACAATGATGTGAATTAATTACAAGAAAATGAAGCAAATTAAATAACTGAAACAGTACTACTGTTTTCAGTTTTACAATGAAAAATAACTGCAATTTTCAAGTGTTTTTACCATCATTACAATATACAATTAAAGGATGGTTTCTTCAATGAAAAACCTCTCAAATAATGATGCTAGAAGCCAAAATCAGAAAACTATAACAATCTGATATATAAATCTGCAATCTGGAAATGTCTATTAGCAATTAGAAAAACCAAACAAATGCTCACAACTTTATCAATATACCTTTGAATTGATTGAAACGAAATGCAATGGCTCTCTAGAAGGTTGGTGCCCCAATTGCAATGAATAACCAGCATCAAAACTCTACTATTAATTTGGCACGAATTCCAATGTGCTCTTGAAAGGTACGGCCTGCCTGCAAGGGCGATTTTTCTTGGAAAAATCATACACATCAAAATAAAATCTGATATTCTCCAAGATTGGTTGTCATGTGCTTAGAAAGAAAGAGAGCCAATACCCATAACCAAAATAAATTCATATCAAAAGCTGCAAATGAAAATCTACTTCAGCTGTGTAACAACCAGCAAGTACAAAACTGATAAAAATCACCAATTCCTTCACTTTGATGCTCAATATGCACTTCTGAATGAAGCACACTCCCAACAGACCATCTAGGGAACCATAGTTTCAGGCTCGAAGAATGGAGTAAATTTTGCTAAGCTTTCCCTTAGCTGTATTCTGGATTTCAAACCAGCAGCATAAATTTGCTTTCCAAAACATCACATGATCAACTCTTCACAAAACAACAATATATAAGTTTCAATTGGCAAATGAAATACTTTAAATTCCAAGAAGTCGAATCACTTCGACTTCCAAAAGGGACGCCACCTTAAGCCTTTACTTTTTTGAAAATAATAAAGCATTACTCATCTGAAATATTCCGAGCCAATTTTTTTCAATTTTTTCAATAACAGTTTACAAACCAATGCACCCGTTAAGGTTAGCAGCTAAACCAAAACGATGCTGAAGCAACTCTAACTAGAATGTACACCAGGATCCCGATGTGGGCAAGGTGTGAGCATTGGTTAGAGGATCTTAATCAAAATGCTTATGCAAGAACTCTAACCAAGATGCGCCGGCGAACGACGAGCATGTGGTCAGAGGATCCCTACAATCTAATATACTGAAAGCACACTCGACACCAAGTATGTGCTGCTC